>JAUBNY010000489.1:1618946-1645812 GCA_032275445.1 Crypturellus soui
ACAATGTTAATGACAAGTTACTGCATCTCTGTGGATGATAGCTAATTACTTCTCATTGAATAAAGTCTATGCTGATTATTCCATATCTTGGCAACTTTAAAAAAATACAACTTTGATATCTAAGTTGCCAATGCATAAAGTATACATAATGTTATATTACATCTCTAAGAGTAATGAAGATTACTCTTTAAGATGTTAAAGACTAATATATTTTTCCTAGTTCAATAAACTTTTATTTTTAAATCTGTTTATTTTTAAAGAGATACCAATATACTACCAAGTTCATTATTTAGTATTCCCTTATTTATTATTCTATATAGAACCAAAATAACAATACATAATCTTTTAGTATGTTTATCCCTACAGCATGTGTAAAGCTTTTCCGTAAGATCTACATTTAGTTAACTGATTGCAGTGATGACTGTCTTCCGAACGTTTACCAGTCCACAGTTCATGCATGAACTTAGCTGCTAATGTTAAGTCCTGGAAGATTTTTTTTTTTTTTCTTTTTTTTAAGTGAAATGAGAATGGGTTATTATTTCTCCTAGTTGCAAATAAGCACATATTTAATAAATAACAAGAAATTCTTAAATTTGTATTATTTAGACATGCCTACTTAACTGTTTCAACTTTGCAATGCAGTACTAAGCAGTACTGAGGGACCTGATAACATCAGGAAAAGGAAGTCAAAATAATAGATTTACTATTATAAATACTACATCCTAGGTAAAATAATTTCTATAGAATATCTTAATGATTTTCTTTTTTCCCTTGTGGTTTTTACTTTGTTCCCAGTTGATAAAGAGAAAGTCTAATCTCTGGTGGCATACCTTTCGGTTTGCTTACAGTGGCCTTTAAACATTTCTTTTATAGTTGCTTTCACGTACCATGAATTTTGACATTTGCAGTCTCATCTGATCCAGATCATGTCTTTATCAATCTAACTAGTGAAAAACATGTCTCTGACCCAACAGTACAAAAGTAACTCACTGTTGCACTGCGTTGTGTGTATAAACATGCATATTATATGGAGAACTGATAGTAATTTCTAGAAAATGCTAGACAACTGGGATATATCGTAAGAGAGTCTTGACACGTGGTTATCGAGAACCCCTAATCATCTATTATTTACACCCGGCTTAGAACTAGATGGTGAACCTAGAACAAAAAATAGACCTACTTTCACCATCTCCTGAAGAGCAATTCAGCTGGAGTTCATGGTAAGCCCTGAATTATGGGGATAAACAGTTCTTTGACTTCCATTCCTCATGTTGTTAAACAAGGCATTATATAGATCTATGTAATCTGCCTAAAAACAAAAAGCAAAACCAGAAAAGACAACAAGCCTCACTTTCTTTAAGATAAATACAAATTTAGATGCATAAACAAAGACCTAGAAGATAGAAAATGCTAGTTTCATAATTATTCATGTAGTCTTATCTCAGATCCCCTAATAAGAGATATCACGATGCTGTCTTTAAGTACAGGGGCACATGTTAATTCTCATCCACAAAAATCACCATCTTATTTAATATATAGGTAAGTATATGCTGTTTCACCGTATTTGCTATTTCTGAAATAAAAATAGTATTCCAGTCCTCCAAGAAGTGATTTCTGCAAGCTCAGGGTGAGAAAAAATAAATCACAAGTATTCTGTGGCAGCTGAGACATACTAGGTTGGGTTAATTCACATTTTGTGTTTTCCTATACATCAATAATCTGCTAATATGAGATCATCAACTTCTGATTTTTCACTTCACTGTCACCAAGTCTGTTCACTGTCAGTGATGCTGAATTTACATGTGTATACACATATACGTGTGTGTGTGTGTGTTTATATGGCCACTGAACTTAGAAAAAACACATCCTCCCTATGTCAAAGTGCACAAACCACAAATAATAAAATAACATGATTTAGTAAGAAATCTTATGCAGAGCTTGCTTTTTCCTAAAGTGTTAAACAAGACAGACTCAAAGGTCTGAAGTCTTTTGATTAAATGATGCATTAATTTACAACTGAAGAAGCAACCAGACAAAGATTTCATATTAAAAAAGTCTCTGGATGACAGTGGAAAGACATGCCCCTACAGAGGGAGGAAAACTAAAAGAGGTTCCATATGGGAAATTTTTCTACAGCGAGAAAATTAAAAGACAAATTTGAAAAAGAATTTTGAGTACTTATTACAGAAGATTTAAAATTCTTAGCAGTATGCAGAGTACCATTTTATTTTGCTGTTTTCTAACTATAAATGCACAATAAATGAACTATGGAAACTATGGAAATATTTCATAAAACACTTCAAACAGCATGATACTTGTAAATAAAGAGGGCCTCACCTTTGCTGGCCCCCATATTAGATGAGTTTCTTAACAGCCCAGAGAAGGGTATTTCTGTGTTTTTAACTTAAATGGCACTCTTTTTCAATTGCAGTGCCCTTCTTTTACCAATATTACATCCAATCCCTCTCTCTATTTTGCCTTCCTCTTCCCTTAAAATAAAGTAATACATATTTGCTTTTCATATGAAGATGGATTGAACTTTTGGTTCATTAGATTTTCTTAGAGATAACTAAGCTTTTCATTTTGCAATAATCTTATGCCTTCTTTAAGAAACTTTGTTCTC
The DNA here is from genome assembly GCA_032275445.1 of Crypturellus soui. NCBI lineage: Eukaryota > Metazoa > Chordata > Aves > Tinamiformes > Tinamidae > Crypturellus > Crypturellus soui. The sequence goes on from JAUBNY010000489.1 coordinate 1,621,570, forward strand.
TTGCTGCTGACCAGAAAGAAACCCTTAACCATAAATCACAGGTAGGATGAAACTGAGGTTGTAAGGTGTAGAGACTGTTTTTCTTGGGATTTATTTTCAATTACAATATAAAAAATAAGGTTCATAACAAGGAAGAGAAAGAGAGGGCTCTCTAGAACAGTCTGGACTATGTTATTTTTTAGAAACAACACAAGTAACAATATAGTAAATAGATTAAACTCTTTACTTTGAGAAAAGTATTGCTAAAATCCATATGACACAAAACCAGACAGAGACAGGAAATGTATCATGCAAAACAGGTAGCAAAAATTGCTGCTAGGGCAGTTTGCTAAATCAGAAAGCATAAAACACACACTCAGAAGAGATGTAAAAAAAATCTTGGAGAGGGAGAAAACACTCAAAGGTCTAGAAGAGAAAAGGTAGCATAGAGTCAGGCAGCTGTTTGTCAAGAACCTACACTTTATACGGATCAAGGGAAGGAGTTTGGAAGTGAGTGCATCTGAGCAAGAAAGCAGATTACAGAGTGAATCAGCATAAATGATAGTGGATGGAGAACGTAGTTACCCAGGTAAAAAGACATATCTCAAGATGAGGATTTACACAAGTAGAGGGAATTCTCTGGGGTGCAGCAGAAGAATGTAATGAGCTACAAAGCTCTCACTAGTGCCAATCTAGTCAGATTAAGTCAAATTAATTTTAGGAAAACAAGAGACAATTGTGAGCTCTTTGGACAAGCATTTTTTATATGCTTTTTCTCATTAAAAAAAAAAACAAGATGGATCTTGCACTCGGAGAATTACTTCTCTATTTATGAGAGCAGAAACCAAGACACCACCTTTGGTACATGTATTTGAGCTCTTCATATACAAGGAATTTGATTCCATATACAAAGCATTTGATTCTGAAAAACATGCCTTTCTCTTTTTCAATCTATATTTCTTGGCCTAATAAAGTTATTATTTCTACATGCAATAATTAAATATAAATATTAAATTTAAAAAACATAATCAACACAAAAATGTCATCAAGATGCATTTTCAATTAGAGCTACAGTTTAGAAAATGTTATAACCAAAGCTGTAAAAGGGTTAGCAGGTAACTCCATTTTTCAAAATATCTGCTGTTGAGAGCTGGACCACATTACTTTGCGAGTTATTGTTATACTAATGTTACATCTGTAATTCTAGGTTACCTCCTGGTATGCTTTAATTTTTCAATTAAGGTTGACACCTATAAATTCTTTTACAGACCTGACTCATGTCTGTTATTTTACATTCTAATAGATTACATGCCCAAACTCTCCAAACCAGCTACAATATCATATCAATCCATTTCAAAATTATTTTGAAAAATAAATTTTTATGTATTTCTAAAATGGCTAGTTTTGACAGACTTTAGACCTGAACAAAATGGATACATCAAACTTGTTGTCCAGTATATTTATTAAAAATCACATACTATCAACTACCACTGCTATATTTATGTCAACCCTTTTTTGACGATAAATAAGCACCAAATCCTTATTCATCATAATTCTTTTTAAATGAAGACCCCTGTCTTTCTATGGCACAGCAATTTATATTATAGCCCTAAACAGAATGTTCTTGAAATGGTTTCAAGAATAATCAGCCAGGAAAACTGAAAAGGAAAATTATAAATAATGAAATCAAGTTACTTCAGGATATTTGTAATATTTGTACTTACTTTCAAGTCATCATCAAAAGACAAAACTATCCTTGTTATACATTAAAATATTTCCTCTATTATAAGTGTGATGCTTTCTGCTTTCAAACTTGCAGTGCTCACCTCTTTCTTGATCTTTGATAATTTTCTCGTGATTTCATGCTTCAGCTATCTGAATTACAGCTTAATGGAAGAGGCAGCTGTATCCCTAACTCCTGAGCCCAAATAAGTAAAAGGGTCTCCTTGTCCATCACGAACTCTCTGCAGCTATATTTACACCTGGCAAGCGTTAAGTATACAACAGAATGAATTGTTCTCATAAAATAGTTCATCTGCATGATTTGCAAAGCTCAAGGAGAAACCCTCCTTTTAGGTTTATTACCTTAAAGAAATTAAATGTACACAACTAGAAATCCTGCCTTCTTCCTTTGGCAAAGCTGTCATGCTCCCTTGTCCGTATTCTTCTGTTGAGCTCAAGTTTCAAGGCCTACATGCACTACAGCAAGGATGGTATTGCACACCTCCTGCAAACTGTATTTCATCAGAAGTCTTTTCTGGCAGGAATGTTTCAGCTTTTGTCAACTGCGCAAGAACTACCCATTGTCACCAAGACTCCTTGACCCTCCTGTTTCCCAGGCCACCATTCCAAAAAAGCTTCTTTAATTTCCTTCTTCAATATCTACCATCAGCACGGACAGTTAATTCTGGTTTATCTGTTCACTGCTCTCAGCAGATGTTGCATATAGCAACATTAACATTACCTAACATTACCTGCTATCCCAGCAGCTTACCTAAGTCCTAGAATTTTAGAATCTACGTAGAATCTTAGAATCTTTTAGAATCTATTTTTTTCAATTACTTAAAAACCTCAAAATTTACACATTCTTCTGCAGGTAACTAACAGCAACAAAAAAAATCTTGCCTTTTTACAGTCCAACAACGCAAAATTAAATTGTGTACAGCACCACGTACAGCTGTCAAGTCATTTTAAAAAATAATTTAAAAGGCATTGACAGTAAAAAAACAATGTTAAAATAATAATAATGATCAGTCTATCATAGAAGTTACATGTCAAGTTTATTAGAGTTAGGAGAAGTCTGTTCAATGGAATATGTGGCATTCAGTCTGGGCATCAAAGCATGAGAAGACTTGCTATTGTTCAGACAAGCTCACACAAAGAACAGCCACTACTTCAAAATGTAGCATTTTTTATGTATGAAAAGTTTAACACATTTGAGTAATAACACTTAAGATGAAACTATGTATTTTTTCATATTACTAGATCAAAAAGAAATAACATGAAAGTGCAAACCACAATATGGAATACTAGAGCAAGTGTACAACATGAAACTAACAGTCATAGCTCACAGCAAGTTAAAAGCAGAAGCATCTGTCAAAAGCCATATAAAGCAGAATTCAGATACAAACAGAGGAAGTAATTCAACAGAACACTAAAAGGGAAATTAAGCAAACAAGTCACCAAAAGATCTCTGCAAAAGGCTGTTTAGAAGGCATGAACCAGATGAAAGCTGCAAGTACAAACCACTATAATACCACTTCCTACTATTATAGGAACAGAAGAGCCAGACCTCTCAACTTTTTTTTTTTTCCTCCCTTTTGGTTCCAATTTATATAACTCTCTGTAACCAGCCTTATTGTAAATTAGTGACAACTGAGAAGCGGATGGTTAAACTAAGCAGATAACTAAAGCTTTTCTCTTTAAAAGATTTTTCTCCCTATTCCTTGTAGCTTATATTGACGGTAGCACCAGATGGAAAAACAACACAACCAGTTGTTCACAGAAATTATTGTTTTTGGATTATCTCAAAGAATAGATTGAAAAGGAAATGGAAAGACACATAATAGATTATGAAGAGCCCAGAGCCCAACATACCAAGTTTTACTGTTACATCACAGAGAAATAACAAGTAAACCAAATGTCTGCAAGCAGAAAAACATTGAAACAAAGAATATAGAAGATAATTTATCCAATACCTCAAACATAGCCCGTATTTTGGCTAAAAATTTGGAGTTAGAATTATCAATGCAACTCCTCTTGAAACAATCAGTTTTTGATGATATTGCTTTGGCCATGTTCTTTCTCAGGGATAACTACCATTTCTTCTCAGTTCCCCCCCTCCCAAAAGGAAAAGAAAAAAAAGACCACTTTACCACTTTCAATTAAATCCCTATACATGCAGTTTTTACAGCAGCACAACACTGCATGCTTATGTTAAATTTAGCACTCCCAAGACTTGCTCTTCTAATACTGTTTCTTAGTCAGCATTCCCACATTTGATGCTTTTCACTGTTGTTTCTTTACACTAATTTTTTTGTATTCATCTCAAATAAATTTTACTGTCAACATCTGACACTTTTTTTTTTCTTAACTGCTCTGCTTCCTGCAGCCTTTTATATCCAACTTCCTAAATATTAGAATGCTCTCCTAGATTAATCCTGTCAGCAAATATGATCAATGTAATCATCGTTCTTTCTTTTATTTGCTTTATTTTCTCATGACAGTCCTTTTGCAGATATTTTTAACTACTGTCCATGGGCTTAGTTACCTCAAGAAGATCATATAGCTTGTTAAATCTGTATCTATTAGATTTCCCCTTGTCACAAATATGTCATATGAAAAATAGAGACAGTAGAGATGCACAAAAGCAGACTTCATTGAATGACTTATGTCACACACTCAGTACATACCAAATACTGAGGCACATGCTAAATAGCACTTGCTGAATTATATTCTTATTTTCAGCTAATCAGTAACATAGGAGATTCTGTTCCATTTTGAAAATTGGGAGTTTTTATTTAACACTTTGCAATGTGTACAATTTGTACACAACTATAATTCTGCACCTATGCAGCACAACACTGTTGGGTGCATGTCCTCTTCCATTGTTGTCTTCTTCCCAATGTTCTTAATGAGCCTTCAGAAGATGACTGCCAATGATTCTGAAATTTCTTTTGTCAGTTCTTTATGAATTTTGCTATCTGGGCCAGCTGACTGTGCACATTTAGATTATAAAGTCCAGTGAAGCAATAAAGCTCTTTCTGCCAAATTCAAGTGACTGAAAATCCAGACTCACTTTCCCTATCTCCATATCAATCAGATCTAGAAGAATGCCAAAAAGGGATAAGAAGTCATTAGTTGGCAAGTGTTTTTTTATGTTAGAGATGGGAGAAGAGGAGCTCTGCATTTTGCAAAACTTCAGAACTTTCACAGCACTTCTGTATTTTCAATCAACGTATTGGAAAAGGTATTTCTTCAAGGGTAGAAGCCTTATTTTCCATCACTCTCCAAACATTGTCTTCACGAAATTGATTTTTAAGAAAAATTTTAAACTATTTTTAAACTGTTTTATTTAAAAATAAACAAGCTATCTGTTGATACTATTCTGTAGGCTTCTTGGTGAAAAAAAGCTCAGGTTTTCATGCAGAGGAAAATGATCAGAATGCAGAAAAGAAATAAACTGCTAGTGCAAACTTACTATGCTTTGTGACACTACAAAAAGCACTACACGTAAGAGAAACAAAAATTATGGTAAGAAATTATTATAGATTGCCTGCACTGCATTTCAGCTTCATAGTTTTTTATTGACTTATATCTCTTTATTAAACTACATTTTCCCTTTTTAGGAAACTGTAGTATATAAAGTATGTGTTCAACAGCTAGTTCCTGATTACAGAAGAAGGACCTATTAAATTTTAGCCTGAGTTTTATAGAGCATTTCTCAATTCAGTGCAGTAACTAGGTAACACATAGCAACATTCTCTTAGAGCTGGAACATGTTGCTTGGTGAATTAAACCACAGACAGAACAAAAGTTTAAGAAGTTGCTTTTTGCTCCTACTGCAAATTGCCTGATAGATTTAGTCCTGAATGTATTTAAGAATGTTAGGCAGTCTCCCCAGCCAGTTCCTAAACACCAAATATAAGTGCTACAACTGGGAAATATTCACACTTACTTAACATCTTCTATTCACAATTCCTTTATGTCTTCCCTTTTACTTAATTGCTGAATATATACTTAGATATAATAATTTGCAGACAGACTTTTCAGTTTGGGGATGTTAGCTGACAAGGTTTGATTCTAATTTATTTGAATTTCATCCCAAAACTGAAATGCTTAAGGATCTAAACTGACAAGCTGCATGCATATATATGTATTAGCATCTGACAAGGTGTGTGCATATATATATATATATTAGCATGCCTATAGCTTAAGGGTTCTTATGGATGTGCTAAATTTAACTCTGCTATACCCTATTGTTTAAGAAAAAAAAAAAAAAGGAATGCTTCTTTAAGAACGCTTCTACAGAAAGCCCTTTCCCCCACCCCCCATCATTTCTGATAAGACTACTGAGGACTACTTGCATGAAAAGTAATTGTAGGATAATGCTCACAGGTTGAAAAAACTATTACATTTTGTAAACAGGAGGTGGTCCCATAATTACCTCTTCAATTGTAACGTTCAAAAACAAGAGAAAATTGAAGTTATACATTCACCCTTAACTTTCAACATTTCCCTACATAAGTTACTGTAATGGTAACGTGCATGTGAGTTTCTCCCCATAACTTAACTCTCTCCATAACTTGGACAAAATGTACCACTGATCTAAGATGAAAGGCTTGGGGTGAGAAGAAACACACTTACTTGAAAGATGTACACTGAAAAAGGAGTGCAGCACTAGGTTAACTCTTGTCTTCATCAGATGTTCTTTAATCTGTTATTATTCTCAGTTCTTGTGAGACTCTTTAAAATTAACCTCATCTCTCATCTCTAAACTTCACCATTCATTTCCTCTCCTCCTCCAAAGTAGTAAATATTAAACACTTCATTCAAAGTATTATTTTAGTATAATAAAATTTCAGTGCTTAATTTGAATGTGAGCATTACTTGAACATTCAAGACACCCACACAGCCTAGCATACTCAGCTCTGCTTGTTTACCCTACTGTGCATAACCCACTAAATAAATCTACTATAACCTGTAATGACTTCTGTTGCTTATTTCCTGAAACAAATACCTGATATGTGCAAGCTAGCAAATACTTAACTGTGTAACTAAATGCTGAAGTTAAGTACATAGAGATCGATGTATTAAATGATGCCTCTCAAAATTCTTTTTAATCTCACTTTAGAACTGCTGCAGAAGACATCCTTTCTATTGTAAGTAGTTGCTTTACATATAAAACATATGCTTTCACGTTTACATATAATTTCAGATATTTTGACAACTTTTTCACTATGAATATTCAGCATTTTCACGTGTTTTTATATTTAACATTTTTCAGACAGTAACCAGTCTCTGTATTGCCTCAGCTATTTTTTGTACTATGATTACTACTGTTATTACATACTATTTGAAAATCATCTACTACCCAAGAAAAATATCCCCACATACAAAACATACTATTGTGCAAAAAAGTTAAACTTCATGGGAAACAGATGTTACACAGGCACTTAGAATTAAAATACTCTTTAACTACCATTGAGATTTCTGTCCTCAAAACATTTAAACACAATCAAGAATCCAATTCTTTCTTACTAAAATTCAATTGAAATTATTGAATTTCAAGATGAAACTATTAAATTTCAGCTCCAGTCTGACAGGTCAAGAACATCTATAGAGACGTGCGTTAGGGAACATTAGCCTAGGTTAAACTATTAAGAGTTTGAACAGGAAAGGAGTTACAGCTCCTACAATCTAGATTATGACTCAGGCTTAAAAGGTCATACTAGCATACCTCCACTATACTCTTTCCCTTGCTTGCTCAATACCTGTATTTTCCATCTCCCTCTATTTGTATGCAATTGAATCAGAAAACAGAACAGAGACTTTTTTCTTTCCAAATGCCAAACAAAGCAGTGATTACATTAAACAAAAAGGTTAAGATACAAAAATTGGTCACTTACAGTTGTCTGCAGCTCCTTAAAATAGTGACAAAGGTAGCCATCTGGCTGACAACAGTAGCAGCGACCATACTTAGGAGTGCGATAAACATAATCCTGAGCATGTAGAGCCAAATCTGGTGAAGCCATGGAACGACTGTGGCTAAATGTGCATTTGTTTGCATTGTAAAATCCTGTCAGTGGCCATGCACTGCTGGCATAGTGTTCTCAGCCTTTCATGCTCACTCCTGACAACGTCCAAGCACTGACCAAAAGTTGATCTGGGTAAAATAAATATGTATTGTCTTGAATATAATTAGCTACATAACTCTGTTCTCTGACACACCTACACCACACCGGTCCCATAAATGGATTTTCTGGAACAACTAAGCAGAAGTTATACTGCAGTGTACTAAGAATATTTTACCACACACCCAAGCGCTCCTGGTTGAAGCACTGAAAAAGTAAGATTACAAAGACAGTATGTGAGACAGCACAGATACACTTTCCTCTGTCTTTCAGATTTCTGGTGCTTTCTCTTCTTGAGTTCATCTTTTCTGGTTATTCACTGTGCAAATTTCATCATTTAATCTATGCTATTTTTTAATGTAATCCTTAAACTTGGCTCTCAAGAGGGCAAAAAAAATCTAAGTAGTAACACATTTATTCCAAAGCCATATAATTTATTGGCAGAACAGAGATGTGAATTTGGCTCTCCCATAATCTTAGCAAATGCCCTTTCACAATTTAGCCTATGAATAAGTTGTAGATAAGTTTCTCATTTTTTTCTGTTGAAGCTGTTACAGTCTGTAAGCTGAATATTAACTGGAGCATGATTGGAACAAGGGCTTTGCAGACGGCTACCAAAAACATCATCTTTGTCAGTTTTTATCTTTCAGAACTGAGAAACCTTTCATCTATAATAGCTGTATTCTTACAGAATATTTAATGTTTAAGTAACTCAAATTTCTAATAAAATCCGTTTAACCAAAATTTCTGGCCAGATCTGATATACAATCTAGACCTCTGCAGGAATTCCAATTACCTAGTGCCACTCTCTTTGTAATACCTAAATGCAATTCCAGAGAGTCTCCTTAACTGAGGCAGAAGTTAGATACATGAATCTGACTTAAGAGTTTGCCAACTAAATTTCAGTGAGATGTCATACCATTTTATTTTAACAAACTTATTTCTAGTAAATGATTTATTGTAAAAAATACAGAATTCTGCAAAGGAACTAAAACCAAAGTATTTTAATATAGAAATGCATATTTTATTTATTAAAGCATTTTTTTTTAAAACAAATGACTTAGTAAATCCATCAGCAGTTATAGAGTAGCTACAAAAAACTAGCTCTGTACTAAAAAATAACGTTGTGGTTTTGATAGCAAATGCCATAGGAACATGCAGAATGTACAGACTAAAGTACACCACAGTTAAGGTCAATGCAGATGGCTGTTCTTTTCCCTTCACACAGAGTCTCACTTCCTAATTAGCCATCTAAACACACTAGACAATGCATTTCCCCTTAAGTATTCCCACTTAATATCTAATCCTGTCTGCAGAAATAATAAAATCCTTAGCCTAAAGAATAATAATAAAAAGATTAAAATACACACAAAACCCTCAGAGAACATTGTATAGAACACGTTAGCTTCATACCAGACATAATATTCACTGCTTTTAATGCTCTTGGCTATGAATACTGACATTCTGAAATTATTAAGAAATTAAGATCTACCATGTTTTTTGAGGAATACTTGAGGCTGTCCTTCAGCGCAAAGCAAAGCGCCTCTACAAGGCCTCTAGGCCATACGCATGGCCTTCCAGAGGCCATGCGTACTTAGCAAATACTTTGCTTTAACTGAAGCCAAATTTTGAGTTCTCCATCTACCTTGGCTCTTCCACACACAAATTTTTGAATCCCACAACACACGAGACATTTCAGTGCCAGACAGGAACTAGAAAAGGGCTATTACTGTAGCCACTCTAGTAATCTCATGCTTGCAACACTGCAAAGTAGAAATCCCTAGTTTTATTTCTGCTTCTTCCTGAAGGACAGGTTACAGAGAACATACTGATAATTCCTTTTATCTAGACAAGTAATATTTGCCTCACCTCAAATATACTATAGAGACATCTGAAGTGTCTATTCTGCCATCAGATCTGCTATTATAAACTGAACACATACTTTGTCTCTTTTAGTCTAGTTAGCTTGAAATTAACTATGATATAGTTCAATATCTGGTTCAATATTTGCCTTTTCCCTCCATCTTGTCTTTCTGTTTATATCCATCTTTTTTTTTTCTTTTTTTCTCTTTCTTTGCCATTTTTCTATCATGTGAAAAAAAAAGAGCATCTACAAAACCTTTTACGAGCAACTCTGCTCACTTCCTCTTCATGGACTTGCAATCAGGGCTCCATAAAGTGCATCAGCTATGGTAATGCTGAGAGAATTAAGGGTGCATTTAGAAACTGAAATATCAATTCAAATGTTCAACTGAACATTTGAAGATACATCCTAGATTGTAATTAAAGATTTTCTGAACTTAAAAGTGCGGAGTGTGATCATGACTATCATAAAAATGCATAAGACAAATCTTGATCTGTAAACATTTTGCTTTCTATGCTTTATATTGAGTAAACATTTGTCCATCAGTGACACATTACCTATACTTTTGTTTTAGTAAACTGCTCCACACACAAGAAAGAAAGCAAAAACATGCTTAACTGCCATGGCAACCAAAGATTTGGTTTAAAACTAAGTATTTTTTTGCAAATATTATCTTAAATGAAGAATAATCTAATCCTTTGTATCCAAGCTTTCTTGGAATGTGATCAAAATGCTTTTGCATACAAATATATCATCTTCAAATTCAGTAACTCAGATTATGTTGAATTATACCAAATATATATTAAAAAAAGGGAGAAAGGAAGTTTAGGTGAAAATTAAACAATAACATAACCCAAATGTTATGTATCTAACAGATGGGGGAAGCTTACAAATACAGATGTTAACTGGATGGTCCAAAAACAAAAGAGATTATGTTTGAGGATTTTTTTTGAGGAGGTCTTGCCAAGACATACTAGTAGATAATTAACAACTATCAGACTTTTAATTTAAGTTAACTGCTACTAGTAATATAGATGATCAAACCTACATCTTATATATTTTAACTGTGCAAACAAAAAGCATTTCCTAGCAAAACTTTGGTAGCTTACATGGGACATGGGACCACTAAAAAAAAAAAAGAGGGTAATTAAAGAAAGCATATGCAACTAAAACAGTTTTATCTAAAGAGCCATTTATTTCACACAGTCGCGCAAAACCACATTTGATACATGTACACACACACAATCTAGGCAAGAATAGCCAAACAAGATCAAAACAAGAATTTATAATTTGAGGCACCTGATATCCATTTAGTTTTGAATGGAACTGAAAAACAGTACAATTTACTGAAATTCCCAAATGTATCCAAATAAACCTTTATGCTGCAAACACTTAAATGTATGTAAATTTAAGATGTGAACAAGCTTATCACTTCTAATAGGATTACAAATGTACCTAAGCTAAAGAATAGGAAACATTATTGAAGGCTTGAATAAATAAATCAGTTGGCAGATTCATGATCTTGCTAAAAACAACATAAATTTGGGTTGCTGCCAGATGAGGTTCTTCTATTCTCAGCCTCCAGCTCTGATTTTACTCAAGAGGTTTGTTTGTTTGCTTTTTTTGCAGTACAAGGTGATTTAAAGCCAAATGAGTCCCCTGAACTGACTATATAACCTCAAAAGCATCATCGCAAGACAGGCAGCAAAAGGCTAAGACAGTCCCTTCTGGCAGAAGCTCAACTGTGTGCTGACTTCAAGTGACTCTGGAACTGCAACTTCTCTGAAACATAAGGAGTTTTCTTCTAAAATGTCAGTAAGAGGGTATTGCAAAATGTCCCTTAAAATAAATCTTAGAAAAAAATAATTCTCTTTATCTTCCAAATTATTAATGAATTATCTAATCTTTTTGCATTTTCAAGTGATTTATGTTACATTAGCCAATCCAAAAATGCTTTAGACAATATACCACTGAAGAGATGAGTAGAAGAACTCTCAAGATCTACATGAAAAATATAAAAGTTATGGCATATTAAAAAAAATGAATCAAGAGGGGAAAAAAAAAACAAACGAAAAAACACTTTCTTAAGTAAAATGAAGCCTAATGACTTTTTCCACTTGATTTCAGGATGCTCTAAAATAATAAGTCCACAACTTTTGACAAATTTATGCTACAGTTTAAACATTACTGGAATTAATAGATATTCCTCACAGTATGATTAATAAGTGGTTCCAAGTAATTAATAAGGCACAAGTATTTGAGATTTAAAAAAAAAAAACACATGGGTGACTTGACTCTTATTCTTAACATAGGTCTTGTCTAACTTCTGCCCAGTATGAGGCAGAGATCTCTGAGATGAGTCTAGGATTACAGCATATCTAAGCAGGACTAAAGAGAATAAAACAATTTTAATCGAGCTACTCAAGGTCAATCACAGAACTAGTAATATAATGGAAGAATTATCTCAAGAATCACATATGCCATTGATTTCTTTTCAACACATAAAACAGGCATATAGCTATATAAGGGCACCTTCAATATACCTTCTTTGCCATTTTGTCCCCATTGTGACTACTTTGAAATAACTGAATTACATTTGTACATTCATAAAGGTTAAGCATACTCTTCAAAAATATTATTTCCCTTATCCATAACTTGTTTATCTAATAAAGTAAATTTAAGATTTATTAACCTTATTTTTTCCTTTCTATAGCTTTCTACATTTCCCCAAAGAGTCATGTTTTAAAATCAAGGGGTAATCTTCTCAGCACTTCAGTTCGTGTCCTACGTATCTGTCTGCTTTTTTTCTCTGCACTGTAATTTCATTCACCTCTTCAAATGCTTGATTTGACAAGAACTGAACTACTCACAACAACTCAGCCTTTGAGTAGAGCACTGCAGTTGTGAATTCTCCTTTTTATTACTTTGCAACAGACTTGCTATTTCCCATTTCAAATACCAAGGCTGTAAAGATTACTTGTCTAGACTAGGTAATTTCTGCGTCAGTATAAATAGTTCTCTCTTTTTTCATTCCTATGCACTCTTAACCATCCCTATGACCATCCCATCTTCAATAAACTCTACAGTGTCAGAAACCAGAATAAATGGAAAATATTTAAAACCTGTAAAATCGGGCTTCTAAAATGCAGAAAATATAGGGAAAAGAACAGAATTAAACACTGCATGAACACATCAGAATAATACAGAAACTGGGGATCCAGGAATTGTTAATAAACTGAATTTAGTTGGCAACCTGAAGTGAGGCTAGACAGCTAACTCCTATATTGTGTCTGATTTATCAGCTTCTCAGTCCAAGTCAATACAGAGAAAGTCTTCATATTAAGATACAGTCAGCTCAGGAGGGACACAGAGCGTGTACTGGCCCACCATCATGTAATATGGAATGGAATTGTTTCCACTTAGTTTAGTGAGTCTTTCAACCTTATATTCCTCCTACTGCTGCTCAAGCTTCTCCTTTACTCTCCTCTTCAAAAACAAGTTCAAGTGTTTGTGACTGCTGGATTGCATAGTTACCAACTCTACCAGCTTCTGCGACATATTATTGCTTTAAGCAGTCAACCAGTGCCCTAATAATTCTGCTTCTAGCAGTTCTCAGAAATTTCTGGACACTTGATATCCAGAAACGGCAAGAGTATCCATCAGCAGAGTATTCAAATTGCCTAAGCAGCAGAGTGTGTTTCACAGGTGCATGGATGGACTAGTACTAGTGATGCAGGACCCCGATGTGCTTATCACCTTGAGGTGATGGTATTTATATTCACAGATTATAGATGTCCATTACTACACAGACACAGGCAAATCAATGGTTTTATACTGTCTCAGCAGGACTTACATAGTCCGTAGAAACAACAGGCACAGATGCAGGGGATTTAAACAGATCTGAAATTTTCTCAGGGCCGGCCTCTTCATACTTTTTAATTTTAAAGAGCCACCAAAGTCAGCATTTTTAAAAATGGGATGAGGAGAGGGAGAAGATCCTGAAGGGTATGACTAACTTCAAGTTCACTCAGAAATTACTACTATCACTAACTCATCAAATACGTAGAATATTGTTTTCCTAGGTGCATTTTATAAACTGTTTCTTACAAGTTGTTTGACCTAATGACTGAAGTCACAGGAAAAATGACATGCTTCTGATTGTGACAGGAAAATGCAGACTTGTGCACCACAAATATACCAAATACCTAGAAACGCTTTGAACTGAGTTTTCTGCAAAGGACAAGACCAGGAGAAAAGGGAGTAACATGCAGATTTGATTATATCCATTTTTCTCCTTGCAGAGAGGAAAGCTGCGGAAGTACTAAAAGTAAATTACATAATAGTATTTTTTTTTTTCCAGGAAGTAATGTGCTAACTCACAGAACAAACATTTTATTTTATCCATCACTCAAAACAGTACACGTGGAAGCTTTCTCTTGTAAACAGTTCATGTAGACTGAGTTAGATGACTATTATCCATAATAAGGGGAATCAGCTCCCTTTATCATCCTTACTTTGGGAACATATCTTCATGATGAATTAGAAGTCTGTAATGCTTCAAAAAACAGGCAATTTCATCTTATATTATGTTCCAATTATTTTCCATTCCAAATATTTTCACAATTCCTGATCTGTATCCACTTCAACCAAACTGGCTATATGATATTTCATATAAAAATAAAGGGTCCATGTAACTAGCCATTCTATAGTAGCACAACTATATTAGAAATATAGAAAAGACTAATGACTTCCAGAAATCGCCAGTGGGGATGGGGCGGGGGGAGAGGGTAGAGGTGGGAGGACACACCACAAGCCACTTCCAGACTTTCTCCCTTATCTTAATATTAACATGAATGCACTCTTGGAGAACGAGCTGATATTTAATAACATGAAACTTGTGTATTCTTAAGTGCATAATAACTGTTTGTTCTCTGTCAATAGCGTCGGTTGCTTTTTTTCTCTTTTGCAAAATAAGCAAAAAAAGAAAAAAAAGAACACCATATTAACTCAAAGAAGTCAGCAGGGAATTAGACATAACTGCACTTTCGCATATGAATTTTAAATGATTAAATTCCAATAGGATGAAAATAATCTTCAAGTAAAAAATTTTTTACTTTTATTTAAAGTAGAAAGAATTAAAGTAATGCAAATTATTAAAAAAATATTCGTCTGAAATTTTGGGTTCTCTTATTTCCTTTCACTTGATTCATTATCATGCTCACATGGTCCAGGTTTGATAGTGAGCACAAGGTAAAAGCCTGCAAAACAGTGAAGACAAGGGGCTTTTCAGTCACCGCAATTTGTGTTACTAGCATACAAGCTGTGCTGGTTAAGGAGAAGCAAAATTAATCTTAAATCAGTTTTAGCCTCATTTCCTCAAGGAGCAGAGATCTAATCTCCAAAGCACTTTTAAATTGTACAAACTAATTACATTCTTCATAGAAAAAAAAAAATCAAGAGAGCAAACACTGATGTAGTTATTTCTGAGGGATATTTGTACATCTGAACTAAATTTAAAGTCATTTAAAAATAACCTAATCAGAATTATCAGGGATTAAATAGTAAAAGTAGATGTTTTTGTTTATTAGTATTAAATCTCAGTTTCTAAGTGTCACTTGACAACAAGTAAAAGAAAGCAGGTTTCCCATTTCTACTTCATATATGTATTTTTTTGAAAGTTGTAATTATTTAGATCTTTTAAAGATGCTTCCATAATCTGAGTTGGTTAAATTGCAGTGATTAGCTTCATTTCAGAAACTGAATCACACTGTAATTATCATTAATAATGCTTTTGAATTAATATAATTTCTTTTCAGTCTTAAGTAATCAGATACCAGCCATTTCCTCCTAAGTAACCTGTAATGGCTTTTGAAGTGCTCTCCTGAAATCTGAATTAAGATATTATTTCTGACAGTATTAAAGAGTGACTTTTACATCTTTCTTCCTAACTGCTATTGTCTCAAAACACTTATATAAAAATGATGGCAGCGCTGCATTTCTTTACAAGTTTATTTTTTGAATAGGGGTTATGTTTTACCAAATCTATAAGAAACCTCTGTAATACCAAAAAGTATCACATACCAAGCACTGTAAATGTCTATGGTATCTTCATAGTACAACACAAATCGAAAACTGTATTGTCTTTCCTCCTTTCCAAAGATCTGTCACTTTTCTAAGCAGTCACTACCAAATCACCATCTAATGGTCTCTCTGACATTTTTTTGCTTTATCTCAATGCCCCCTAAAACTCACTCCCTGCACAACCGCGGATTGCCTAAGACCTTTCAGAGCAAAAACGTAAGTCTCAGGATCGCTCTCCCTTCTTACTTATTTGGAATAAACATTCCTTACTAATAAGTTACGTTGGGATCACGCAACATACATTTGTGATTTTTGTTTAACAGTGTAACTTCTAGAAAACCTATGTCAAAAGTTGGATTATTATTCCAAAAATGCTACATAATTTGAAAACGATGGTACTGTTTGCTTTGCTTTCAGGGGTATGTTTTACCTCAATAAAATTTTACCTCTAGCAAAGAAAGCTTTTAAATTAGTTCCTCCTACATTTTTTCCAGTATTTTTTAAAGGAATCCTTAACAAGTATATTCAAATAAATTCTTCTGTCCTACCAGCACAGAACATCTACAACGTAAAACAACAACATAAGATATTTTTCAGGCCTAAGTGGTCTCCAAATTTTATTTTTGAAAGTATTCAGGACTGTTACTGAAATATACCATTTGAGGTGAGATGTCCTTAAAGAGAATGTGACAACCTGATCTATACAAAAGCTTCTCCAAGACAAGGATCTGACTGCAGATAATGAAAAATCATGACCATTTTTTTCTGTTCATTTTTTCAGACACACTCTGGAACTGAATTTTACATACCAGCTCCTCGACTCTTTCCGTCACACTAAGTTTACGTGCAGTCTCTGACAATAGTAGATCATAATTCACATTTTTAACAGTTGTACAAAGCCATGTCAAAGTGCTTTATTCCATATCATTATTTTGCATATTTCCTAAGTTGTAGTGATAACATGCAAAAGACAATTCCATTTTCCTTAAAGAGGTAAAGACAATTTTTCAAAAATCCTGCCAATATCACCACATGGTTGAAATCTCTGTGATGACAGTGTAGAAAGCAAAATAATATATTTCTAACTCAAACATAAGAAACAAATTTAAAAAAGGGAAGTAAATATGCTATAAATATGCTGTGGTGATTTATTAATTAGAGATATCTCTTTCTGATATCTCTTTCACAAAACATCTTACATATTAAAAATCTTACATATTAAAAATAAAAGGCCAAAATTGTAAACTCAAAAGTCTAAATTCCTCATTGTGAAAGAGAGCAACAAGAAACCAGTCCCTCCACAAGGATATTTTCAACAAGCCAAGCTTTGTCTTTGATTAAGCCTTGGCCAAACAAAAAACAGAAACAATGAGACTTAGAAAATGAATGTGCAAAGGAAGAGAACCTTTACTAGGTATCTAAATTCCTCTCATCAAAACTACAACAAGAAAGAGAGTTCCTGCAAAACTGAGAGACCATGACAAAAGGACCTTTTTTTTTTAGTGCTACTTTACATTCTTGTAGCTGCTGAGTTGAAGCAGCTGGCAAAAGAGAAAACAATATTGGAATCTGCCGGAAACAAACAAACAAAAAACAAAAGGCAAAAAACCAAGACGCTATATCATTTACAAGGGGTCACATTACTGGATTGCATAAAAATATGAGAAATAGGACAAGAAACAGCTGGACTTCATGGCAAAAATGTTATTTTGTTGCTCACTTTGTCAGGTTTGCAAGCTAACATAAGGTTTTAGAACAGAACTCTTCCTTGTGCTTTCCTGGGAAGAAGGAAAAAAGGTTAATTTCCCTCTTTTAAACTTATGTTACTGAAAGATATATACAGATAGTTTATCTGGTGATCACAGGAGACTCAAATGAAAACAAAGTGTCTCAAATGGCATCCTCTCCTCCATTCCACCCCCCAGTTAGTTTAAAAAAAAAAAAAAAAATCTGTTCATAACCCATTAAATATAGGAACCATTAAACTATTATACAGATTAAAAAGCTATTCACTAACTACTTTGCTAGCAGAAGAAAGGTTGCAGTTCACCGTATGGCCTCAGCAATAGCATAAACTGCTAGAACACAGCTTACGTGATTTGTGAACAACTGGTGAGCTCAGCGTGAATTATAGTAATCTATAGCTAAAATAAAGATCTAAAGAGAACTCGGGATATATCAGAATTAATACCTGCCTAACACTGGTTTCAACATGAAGGACTTCTGTGTAGCAGTGCGGGAAGTCTGGGATGCTGAGGCAAATACCCTTTCAAACAGTTCACTGTTGACCTGGTCCTCCTGGACCTATTCACACGAAGTTCAACAGATGCAACACTGAATACAGGCTGATTACTTTTGGAGCACTTCTGGTACATTTTCAAAAGAACTTTTTGTTTTTGCCAGACAGTTTGAAGACAAACCATTTTGCTTTATACTTCATGCTGGCACTCCTCTGATACGGAGTAGAATCTAGAAAGTCACTTTCAGTACAGTAGTACTCTACTTATACTTTGATAACAGCTCTTCAGACGATTATTTCTACAAAGCATGTTACATAAACACATACTGCTAGTACACATTCCTCATGCTGAAGACCTGAGGGCTCACACCTAAGGTAAACCCCGAGGCAGATGTCATTAGAAGTCATTAAGTTGTAGGTGCTTTATTTCTTGAGATGTGCTTGACTGAAACAAAGTGGAAAACAAGCATAGATCCATTTATTACAATCCAGACTGAATGCCTCTGTTGGTCACAAGGGAAGTTAAAGTAACCTTAGGCTGCTTTGACCTACATTTTGATTCAAGGAGCTCCAGGCACTCATTAAGAAGTAGGAAATACGGAAGGAATACAGCATGCTCTAGTGCTTCTTCCTTCAGTACTCCATGACTGTACAGGCTTTCACACTTCCCAGACTATTTGTGCAATAAATACTTCCCAGACGCAACCTCTCTATGTCAAGCAGTTTTGTACTTGCGATGGTATTGCTCCCCTGTGTCTAAAAGGACTTGCTCAGTAGTAAACCACTCTACTGCTACTTTTCCTTTTGAAAAAGATATTCCAAAATTGAATGAAATGTCTGCTTTCTATGCTTGCACTTACTCTTATTTAACTCTTAGTTTTGTATTTATAGAAATAATTGAAGTTATGAATAAGCAATGAAAAACACAGCCAGACCAATCCAAACATGTTTCTGCCCAATTGAAGCCTACAATAATCAAAGGTTCAAAGCTATAAGCTCAGTGAAACAGCATATGATTGATATCTGTGTATGAACTCCTCCAATTTCAGTGCAACATTACATATACACAGATATTTGGCTAAAAGAGATTTTTTTTTTCTGCATATTGACTGGAAGATGTCCTCAGCATTCAACTACATTTTTTTTTTTTGAGACATTAGCTTTTACAATCCCATTATTACAGTTTCCAGAAAAATTCTTAAGAGATCCTGCCCATTCATTTTTGCTCTATTTTTTTTCTAGATCTGTTATACGATTTTGAAAAATTGATTACTTTTTGGATGGATGATTCTTTCTTGCTTTATTTATCATTTGGAGCGTGTCCATCTACTGCTCTTTAACTATACTGCAGTCCTTATTTGCCTGCGTTAGTGCTATACACCTCTGAATACACATTACCATCAATTGCACTGCAGCAGGTTGGCTAAGTCTTTGTCACTATTTGCTATTTTTTTCTTCAGAACAAATGGCACTGGTTACCATGGGGCAATGTTACAAATCATAAGCCTTTTTTCAAGCTTAAGAAAAACTTGAAAATCATCTGTACTAAAAAAACACCAACATGGACATACTTACTTCTAGATTTACTTCCTTACTCCAAAATCAAGTATCCATGATGCTTGAACTGCAGTGCAGCCATTTCTAGTAATAAAAAATTCACAGCATGCCTATAAAGAAAATTCTATTAATAACCATATACTGGTTACAAGTACAAACAAGTAATTCCTGCAGTCATACCAAAACTGAAAGAACATCCATGCTACGTAAATACCATATATTGAGATAGCTGAAGCACATATGCTGTGTGTTTGTAGAAGTATACATACATGCAGGCTCCCTTCACAGAGTTTAACTGCTTTACAACAATCACTACCAAGCGTTTCCTACAGATCTGTCTTTCACCATCCAAATATGTAACAGAATACACAACCTGAAATTGCATCTGAAAGAGCAGTCTTTCCATACCAACCCAGTCCCTGTCCTAGTTCAGCCCAGAGCCCGCTTTTCACAATTGGAGCTCATCTTTCTGTGTGGGTGACTGAACTATCACAGTAGTTCTCAAAACTTCCCACGAATGACAGAACTATTTGTTTTGTTTAGCACAGATATTGAGGACAAAACGCAGAGACTGAAATACACCAAATTATACTGATTAGACCAAATACACTGAAATATACTGAATAAACTACAATACCAAAAAAGATAAAATGACAGTGATACAAGCAACAGTGAAATATCCCTAAACTTCCCTCCATACTCTGCTAAAGGATGGCAAAGGTTTTTTGTTTGTTTTCGGGTTTTCTTTTTGCAAAGCTGCAATTCCTTCAGTTTAACAGGATGCTGACAGACTTAAAATTAAATCACGAGAGCTGTTACTAAAACACAATTTATATATCTGCTTAATACTGCATAACTTAACCATAAGCCATCAGAGTTATGTGTTATTTGTTAAAGTGGCTCAACATTCAAATACGTTAAGAGAAGTCTGAGTTTTAGAAACAGTATGCCAGTTATTACAATAGGACAGTATTCTCTCCCTACAAGAACAACAGAAATTGTCACAAATTTTCTGTAAAACTAATTTTGAGCCAGCTCAGTCTGTATTCCTTTGATCATGACAGCACACACCCAACATGATTAATCCTTTAACTTAAGTTGCAACAAATCAGGAACTTCTTGAACCTGTAGTCATTGGCTGTAGTCATAATGCCAATAAAGTAACTAGCAAAAAAAGAGGCAGGTCTGTTTAACTGGCTACAAAAAAGATACGATACTGGAACCAAGAAATTGTTATGCTGCTGGAGAGTCACCTGCATTGTAGAAATTTTCAGATGTCTACAAATGAGGAAAAACATTTTAGCCATAATGTTCAGAAGTTCAAACAGAGTGGACCTTTGCAGTGGGAGCTCCTTAGCCATGCTCTAGGCTCCAGAAAGACAGAAGTTGCAACACAGGGGGAAAAAAAGCTGTTGAGAAAGACAGACTACAGTATAAGCACAGTGTCCGGTTCACTGTCTTACTGGAGAACTCTGGCAGAGGTGAAGCACTCACAGATCTTCCAGAGTTATCAGTCAACTCATCAATCACTGTGAGGCAGAGCTCTGTGTATTCAGATGCTCTCTCACATAGACTCCCCCTCTTCACCTTTCTGACATGTCCTTCCTAAAGAGTCTATCCACTGCAGCACTCTGATCATGTGAGTTACAACTATGTCTCTGTGGTCCCGATGAGACAGTAACACTGCAACTGCACAGAACTAATTCCTCCAGTTTGTTCCCCACGATGCATGTATTTAGTGTGCAAGCTCATCAGTTACTTACTCTGGAGGGAACATCATGCCTAGAAACAAGTTACTAGGGTGATTAAAAACAAACAAACAAACAAAAAATAAGCTTTTGCTTTCCAAACTGTTTGCAAACACTGATGAAATGCTACTTAAATAGACATTTTGCTATGGCTCCAAACTCATTGAAATAGGAACTTTACAACAAAAAGTCTGTATTAAACAAAGAGCCCCTGCACAACTTCTGATAAACAAAGCTTGCTACCAGACGATAGCATAGAAAAGAGTGCTACAGGCCTGCCTACCCCACAAGTAAAGGCAGAAAAACAGACCAAGAAATCTGGGCAATGCTTAAAATACAATGCTGAGTGTTTATGCCATTGTATACTCTGTAAAGCCACCACAGGCAGCAGATAGCATGAGCTTCAAGTTATTATGCAAATTTTGTAGTCTAATGGTAGCTCCACAAAAAACTCAATGACAGAGCTTTCCTTGAGTGTACTAAACTGAGGATACAAAGTACATCAGCATAGGAATAACACTGGAATCACCCTTCATCTCAAGAAAATCAAAAGAACCTACTTAGCAATGAATTACATTTTATGCAGAAGAAGTTGTATTCAATACACATTTATTTTTTATCTTCTCATTATTAACTGCTGGCAAAACACAGCTCACCACCTCTCTTCCTCTCCATGTATTTTTGTTTCAATATACTTATCAATATTAATTTACCCTGCAGAGTAACTGTCGTGGCTAATGAGCAAACACATGGTATGTGACATGTCTTTCTCTGCCCTTCATTTTTACATTATCTCTAATTAATTCAGATCACTAATAATAAACTTAAGTGGTCACAATTAAAAAATAATTTGCTGTAAGACTGTACAAATTCATATTGCACAAAATCACATACAGCTTTATTAAATGTTCCTGTTTCCTATCATGAAATATACTTGTCTGATCTTTCCTTTCAGCTTTGCATTTAGAAAAACAATTAAACAATGAAGCTTCACAAGAAGATACAATTACACTACTAGGAGTGGAAATACAGCTTAATCAAGTCCAAGCAGAACATTTAATTTATAGTAATGACAAATACCCTAAACATATAATCTTCTGCAAGGTGTTTACATTTTAACCCATCAAATGCATTGACAGTACTTGGTAATAACAGTTCTAGACAAGGATCCTCAGAACTAATGCACAGTATTTTAAAATTCACAAGATTAAACAAAGTCTTGGAAGTTAATTTCAGGTATTTCTTTCCCTTTGATCTTTCAAATTTCATATTGAAATTTCTCTATCAAATTGCTCCCACATTCTCTATCAAATTGCTTCTGTAAGCCATCATAATGGTCATTGTTTGTTAGGAGATATTAAAGCTTCAAAGAACACAATGCCTTTCAAAACATGCAACACAGGCCAAAAACCAGGAGTCGCTGGATATATATTCTGCGGACTAAGAGGAGAGGACTTACGGAATGAAACATTTACTTCACAGAACTTCACAAAAACTTTACAGTCATTTGACGGAATTCTTACTTCAGGTTAGCTCTTATCTTATCCCATGGCCCAACTGCCCATCTGAGATTGAATGTATAAGATGTACACCTGCATCACATTTTTAAGCTCAGTCTAATTCAAAAGAATCAACTTTGCATATTCTAAGATGATGTCATGATGTGAACAAGAGCACCGTAAGTTTGGATGATGATCAGTTCTACTTCAGAGCAAGCCCTGTGATTCAAAGTTAGAAATGCAGCCAGTGCAGGCTTTGTCAATTCAGCAAGATCAGGTTTGGCTGCTCTCCCGTTCTTTGGTCTGAATTTTCAGGCTAGGTTTAGTAAGGCCCAAAAAGGAAAAAGAATTGACAAATACATGTAGGAGAACAGAGCACTCAAACTGGTGGGGTTCTGCAAATGCTGAACAGTCTGCTCGCATTCACTTTAAAGAACATGTCTATGCTGATGAGGTGACACACACAATTAGGGTACTTTGGGGTCCTTCTGCCTCAAGTGCTTGCCTCAAAAATGCCTCTCCAGTCAAGGTTCACAGCAAAGTATAACGCACTGAGTGAACATGAAAATTCAGTTAACTCACTTAACTAATACACAGAATAAATAATACTTTATATTTTGCATTATATCAATCAGAAGTCTTCTTGAAGAAGGAAAAATCTCCTTCACAAACTACGTATTTTTTTCGTCTTCTTTCAATCTGTTAAAACCATTTACGTTGTAAGTTATCTTTTATACAGTACAGAGATAACATGATTGAAACATATTATAAAGAAGGTGTGTTTGACATTAAACTAAGACACATAATTAGCACTTCTATGCATCCATAAAGCAAGTGGCAAAATGATGATCAAATATCAGACATAAATAATCTTTCCACACACAGGTGAGGTAGAAGGTATGTTTAAAACATACCTTCTTTCCTATGAAAGAGCTAGGTATCACCCCTCTCACTCTTTAGCAAAGCCACAGGAGCGGATGATATTTCTTCCAAATTATAGGACAAACCCAGTACAACTGTTCTTTTGGAAAACATTATACTAAGTTTATTCCCAGCCACAAACAAATTAGGAGAAAAAGAAAAGTAAAAGGAATAGCTTTCCTTCCTTCCCTATCCTTTAATAAATATGTGCTAGGAATTTACTGTGTCCTGTGCTATACAGGGTTCCGGACATTCTTTGTCCTTTTACTACTTTTAGCACTACTGCAGCATTGACAATTAGAGAAATCTTGTTTTGAATAACACAGATTTGTTTTTCAAGAAAGTAACAGTAAAGACTGTAACTATGTAAAAGAAAAAATGTTGAAAGGAAAAAGCCTGTAGTAAAGCATGCATCCAAAGTTTTCCATTTGTTTTCTTAAATAAATGATAACTGCAAAATAAAAAAGTCACTGTTTTAGTAACTTCAACTCACCTCCAAGAT
>JAUBNY010000489.1:1696287-1710509 GCA_032275445.1 Crypturellus soui
CTGAAGAGGAAAATATTGTTACTCTGACAGACAGTGAGGTCCAAAAAGGAACCATTACAGTTATTTCTGCAAGGAGGAGCAGCACTCTCAGTAGTCAGTTAAACAGATACTAATTTGTCTTATGCTTCTGTCGTTAGTAAAGCAGGAACATTTGTCAGACTAAGGTATAAAAAGAGAGAGCGATATTTTTTTAACTGTTGGAAAATGGCAAATCCCGCTACTACAGGAGTGCATATATGAAGGCCTCAGAAACATAAGGAGACCACAGAAAATCTCTAAGCATTAGTAGCAACTAAACAGAGGGAAGCATGAGAAAATTCTACCTGGCTGCAGACTATGCCTCTGGAAGCATCCTCGACAAAATAAAAAAAAACAACATATGCAACTTCATGAAAGCAAGATGCAATCAAAGATTGTGCCTGTGTCACTGAGTGATGTAAATAATGATGCTCTAAAGTTAAAACTTTGCTGAACTTCACCAAACTAAATTGATTTTTGAATAATCTGACATCTCTTGGCTTTTGCGGAACCAAGCATAATATATTAATGAATCAGACAGATGTCTTCAATATTCCTATACAGTCAGCAATCCTGCCTTACAGATATTTAATATTTTATATCATCATATACAGTTTGTTCCAAGAGCTGCTATCCCATGAAAAAACTTTACAGGAGCAATCTTAGCCCACTGGCATCAGTGATCACTCACATCACACTCAGAGCACAATTTCAATGCAGTTCTGATTACAGAATTGAAACGATGTTAAACAGAAGTCAAAATGTTTTAATCTTGGTCACAAACTGGATCAACTCTGCATGTGAAAATCACTGATTTTTTTTTCTATTCTCTACAGAAAAATTCTGCCTTGATAAGACAAAACGGAGTTTGCCAGTAACACTGAGGGGACCATGTTGTCATCATTAGCTCCCATCATTGATAGTTGTGGGACGAATGGCATTTCTTTTAATGCAATATTACTTTACCTTTCATTAAATAAAAGTTCAAATGACTGTTCAATTTTCTTTGTATTCTACTGGGAAATATGTTAAAAGAAATAAGTTGTGAATTAACAGACCTGGACATCCTTAATATATCTCTTCCAAAAAAACACAAGAGAAAAAAGATAATAATTTTCTTTACTTCTGCAGCTCTCCGATCAGCTCTAATGCAATTCTTGCCAGACAGCACAGGCATCTGTATATAAAATGCATCACAGAACAGAAATAGCCTTTACTGGCATCATCAGATGTGATCACAGCATAAATAACCACTTTTTATTTATGCAGTTACAACTGAAGTTGAAGTTACCATTTTCAAACAAAATGCAACTTGTTCATTCACCTCTATTTTCTATTTATAGAGGAGTATTAATTAAGTGTCTATGGCTATTAATCCCTTATATTATGGCTTTAATAGTTGTCATATATTTCCCACTTGACTTTTTTTTTCATAAAAAATAGTTGTTTATAGATTTGTATATTTTTGCATCTAGTTTTATGGACTATTCGGCTAATTTCCTGCAAGCTGCAAGCCTGTTAGCGAGTGCTATATGGTTATTAATAGCTACGGATATCAAAGCCACTAGGTCAAATGAATGCTTAACATAGCACTGTTTGTCACCGAGATAAAATGCCTCGTTAATGTTATGCATAAAATCAATTGATTTTAATTTTATGGCATCTGTTTCAAAACTCCTCTCATATTAGTGGCTCACATTCATGGCTCTAGGGGAAAATTATTGAAAAAAAGATTTGCTTCATCTCCAGCTACAGGTAAACATCTGCTGAAACTTTTAGCAGTCTGTTGGTTGCTAAAAAAAAAAAAAAAAAAATCTGAAACAAAGTTTTCCTAACAACATTTAAGACAGTTCTCTCTTAGCAGCTCATGCTCACACATAGAGCGTGAGTATGTGCAGATAAAGCAAGGTACTGCACAGGAACAAGAGCAATAACTTTGCAGGATGCAAACTTTGACCTTGTATCTGAGGAAAATCTGCTCTACCTGAATGGTAAAGAGTTCCTTCTTCACAGAATATTAGTTTTTAAAATTTAAGACTTTTTATACAATTCTGAAAAACCCCAAATGTAGTAACAGCAGGTGAAGAAAGCAGTTTGTCAGCCTCCTCAAAACCTCGCTTTGCTACAACAGTATCACAGATACAGAGGAACGAAGCGAAGCACAAGAAAAAAAAGGTAGGAAAGAAATCATGGTATAAGTGACTTCAGAATGAATTTCCTATCCTGCTCCGTGGGGAACCACTTTATTTTTTTTTTTATAGCTGATGAAATTTTAGATTGGACTACTGGTTTCTGTTCTCTCCACCTTCCCTCCTTCCAGGCCCCGTTCTTATTCATCTGCTTTCTTCTCCACCATTTAAGCATTCTCCTCAATTCCCTCCATCCATGTTCTTCCTTGTCCTTCTTGCACAGTCTCTTGTTCTTGAATAACCCCCTTCATATTCATTTTAGTTGTGCTTCTCCCTTTTTGCTTTTGCCTTCGAAGTCTCAAATGTTTCTCCTTCCACAGATTCCATGCCTCAGGCACAGCCCTTGATCCCACATCAGCCTTAGCTCCTCCAGGATATGGGAAGGCTCTGGGAAACTGCAGCAACAAGGCCTGGAACCCTAATACTAGGGAATCAGAGAAGCAAGGGAGAGCCTCACTTCCACCAATAACCTAAGGAAATCACGTTCACCTTTATAAAGGGTCAGCCTGTGCTTTTAGCTACGTTCAAATTTGTGGCATATGGAAGCTATTCAAAATGAATTTAAAGATTTAAAAGGAAGAAGACAACATAACTGGTATTAAGTAATGGGGCCCGAGAGCAACATCACAAAACTATGGAAATACTGTGTGACTTGACAAGTGTATGGGTTTGCATGAAGTAGAGAATATCACAAGATCTTATGAGATGTATTATTGTCTCCTTTCATTAATATGATAGTTGACATCTATAAAGTATGACATGCTAAGTACACTAATAGCATGAGAAAAAAAAAAGAAAATCTAGATAGTATCCAGTAATCAAGGCGTTACTGTGCCTCTGTATGGTCTTAGCAATATTAAAACTTCTAAAATGAATTGGCTTTGTCTTCAGCACAAAATAATGAAAACACCCAGCCAAATCTCTCCAGCCAGGATATGTGGAATATAAATCAAAGCAGAAACACAAATGACAAAATAATTATAACTTTCAGACAATAAGGCAGACAGTCCATAAACACAGTCATTCTGCCACTACAGCTAGATGCTTGAAGTACAAAAATGAAAAACACAAAGGCAATCAAATCGCAGCAAGATGATAATCAGGCAGCCTTACCTTTCCTATGAAACATTATTTACAGGTGACATGAAATTGTACAGAAAAAAAGAAGATAGCAAGGTTGGCAAGCAAGAGAGATAAAGTAACCATGGTGACACTGTCTTATATAAAGAAAATTCAAACTGCTTAATATGTAGGATTTAAGACACTGAGCAGGCAGTATGTAAATCATCTCTAATACACACCCTTACGTTTTCCCCTGGGTTCAGAGTATAGATGGTACTGCAGAAAGCACCCGATACAAGGGTGTTCTCGTCATCAATGAGAAACACGTGTTAAGTTAGAAGAACAAATCTAAGATGACAGCATAAATAGTGAGTGCTAGAAGGAAAAGTGCAAGGTGGTTTAAGTAATATATAAAAAATGGATTTTTCAGCAGTAAGTTATTTTTGTACTTTGATTTTAAGTTTCAATTTATTTTGAGATTTATAGAGACTGTAAGAGGTAAAGTGCTTTATAGAATATATACATCCAGAGTGTTTAGAAATAAGAACGTGCAATCTGCTACAGGTTGTAAAGTGTGCTGTGAGTAACATCATAGCTTTCTTAATAGGAGAGTACTGTGCAATCCTATCCAAAACTTTTATTTGATATAACAGGAATTTGATTTCTTTGTTACAAAAGCAAAGTTAAAATAAGCAGGTATAAGCAGGTGTAAGCCTCTTTTCAGCTGTGGCCAGCAATAGGAGAAGAGCAAACGACCACAAACTGAAGCACCAAATGTTCCACAGGAACTTAAGGAAAAATTTGACAGTGAGGGTGCCAGAGCACTGGCACAGGCTGCCCAGAGAGGCTGTGGAGTCTCCCTCTCTGGAGATCTTCCAAACCCGCTTGGACACAGTCCCGTGCCACGTGCTCTAGGTGACCCTGCGTGTGCAGGGGGGTTGGACTGGATGATCTCTAGAGGTCCCTTCCAGCCTGAATGATTCTATATGATTCTAAGTTGCTGAAGAGAACTATGAAATCCCAAAAGTTCAGCAGGCCAAAACCACAGATTTAAGAAACAGAACAGCAACAAAATAAACGGGAACTTAAAAATATTCTTTCAAGAAAAGAGAAGGATCATCCACTACCGAAAGAGGACAATTTACCCTCCTGCATAGCTTTCCTTCTGCTACATGAAATATGTTGTAAAAGAAGCCCAGTCAAAAGAAATTCAAAGTTAACTAAGGTTTGGAACTGGGAACCCCAGTATTTGATTTCCGCTGCAGTAACAGAAAGCATAACTGAAGAAAGGGCAAATGTTCTTGTTTATACACAACTCCCAGGTTTGCTTTCCTTTACCCCACTATTCTTCACCTACTAGTAAAATCAATAGTATAATTTTCTACTGCTTTTCATAATGAGTACTGTCAAACAACACATGGTTAGAATCCATAGATAAGACAAGATTCGTTTCAGAATCACCCAGAACTACAGATTAATTACAAAATTACTTTCATCATCTTATTCAACTGAAGTTCTTCCTTCAGTGCTCTGCAGACCATGCTGACTGACCAAGGGGTGAAACCAGGTGAGAAGTCCCATGGCATTTTTTTTAAGCCGCTTTAACAAAAACAGAGAACACACTTACAGTCAAGCTAAACCATGTGCCCAGGTGGAAGTAACAGGAATTCATTCCACTCATCATTCTCTCGCCTCCGTACAGACGCGGAAAGTAAAGATTACAAAGACAGATTTGAGGTTAGATGATATAATACCATCCCGGTACATCTCCTTTAAAGTTTCATCAGTCTAGTGACACAATTCAATAGGTTATTCAAGTTAGTTCATTTAACGCTGGATTTAAAATGAGTGCAATTCTCTCTCGGAGCAATTTGGAGAATCCTGACAGCGTGGCTCCGCAAGAGTCTCTGCTCTGCAAAGGGCACGTGGCTGTTTACAGCATCCAAACCCCAGGCTGGGGAAAGACATTCTACTTTTTATTTTATTTTCTGTTTCTTAAATTATTGTTTTTTCAAGTATAAACTTCAATTTATTGCAATGTGAGGCATATTATATATATAAGAGGTGAAAGTTCATATAAATCTTTCTCTGATTTATTGTACAATTCCTCTGATTTACTGTACATTTCCTCTTTTATTTCCTCCCCATGATTTAAGTTGTGTAAGATATCAGTTCAAACACTGTCCTTCCTAATCCCGGGCATCAGTTTAGAAGAAATAAACACTAAGAACTGATTTGCTATTTGCATTATGAACAAATTTCATGCCATTAAAAGCCCATCTCATCGTGTTTCAGACAACTTTGATTACTGACTCCTACTTCCAATTTCTGCTGAGCTACTTTTCATAAATACAGACAGAATTCAGCTCATGGTAACAACAGCTGCTCAGTATTTTGCTTCTATTGTATCCCAAGTTTTGAACATGATCATTGGTTCAATAAATTATTGGGAAGAAAATTACAGATAAAAGGGAATTACTCTTACGGAAGGAATCTTAGAACATTAAATTGACATATGGACAGAGAAGCCCTCTGCCAAGCACCTCCAGCGGCAGCAGCGCTATGTGCACACAGCTGCTTCTAGCACACAACAGGAGAACCCCCACAACAGCCTGTAAGGGAGTTCTGCAGCTGTTCTGCACTATCTGACTCAGGTATTACACCACTCACTAATTTTATATTTATTGCTTTGGCTGTTTTTTGGAAGGGAGGTAATTTCTTGTTTAATTTAAATAGAGAAAAGACAATTAAAAATACAGTAGGCCCAGAGGGCAGGATTAGTACCAAGCTGTAAAGGAAAGAATTGTAAGCTATATGCTCAACACCATGTCTATTCCCTAAATTCCACATATTGAGATGTTATTAGTTATCTCCAGGCTACTCACAAGGTACTTTGCTCCAGCTTTCCTCGACACCAGGGGAGTCTGAAGTCAGTTCCTTTTGCTTTAGCTTAGCCTCTGGTACAGAAACTGTACACTGCAACACCTACTACTATAATAATGTTGATACACATCTGCAGCAGCCTGTGTTGAGGAAATACTTATCATCCTAGAATAAAAATGTCGCCCACAGAAGTGCACCATGAGATGATAGCAGAGGCCTTCAAATGTACATGGAGAATACAAGAGGCCCCAGAGGCAAAATTTCCTTTGGCCAGTTACTGTCACTAATAAAAAGCAACCACTGAACGGGCATATGGATAATAAAGAGAAGAAAGAGCAAGTATACAAGTGTAAAGCTCCATCTGTAAGATGAAACTGGGAACCAGCACAGAAAGAATAAGGAAAGGATCTCGAATGAATGAATTCGCTCTGCATATAAAGTGTGCTCCCTGCTTGCCCATAACAAAATTTTGCATGTAGCACCATGCAGAGTCTTTTGAACATGAAGTTTATAAAATATACAAACATATTCATTAAATTCAGCCTGTAATTTTGCATTCAATAACCATTTATGCTCACTGGACTGTTACAGAGCTCTACTCTGGAATGCTTATTATGTCAGATGAGGCAATTCTCCTAATCCTGATTGTTTCAAGCTACTATTACATTATATTAAAAGTTATAGATCATAATCCTCATTTTTATCCCAATAAATGTTTTCTTCTGTTATATTTTCTGTTAAATTCTGCTAAATTTAACAGCTTATATTATCTGAATCCAGCTTGTTTTTATTTAAAATAAAAACACTAAGAAAAAAGCTTGTACACTCACTAGTAAAGAGCAAGACCTTTAACAATTCCTCTATATTTTCATTAATATCTGTGTTTCTACATTTTGGTCAAGAAATGATCCCCAGCTTCAAAAATAGCCTAACAGAATAGGCAGAGTCCCAGCTCCTGAGCTCACATTAGCAAGGAACGAGGCACTGCAAACTTAGTGTGTCAGCTCATCAGTTGGTGTTGAAACAGTCCACAACAAAGTTGAGGAATAAGAGTTGAAGAAGAATAAGCTGGGCATTTTTTTCCCTGAGTCTGTTCCTTTATGTAAGGATAAAAATATAGTAACAGATCATTTATTATGTCTTCAGACATTTGCTGCCAGTGACCAGGTCATTTTTTTTAAGTCTTTAGCTACTCATAAACCTTCACTGCAGGGCTAGTTTCTAATAACGAGAAGAGAAGCTGACAAGGATTTAATAAGGACTAAAAGCCCCCCCGCCCCCCCCAATTTCTTTTAATTTTTAATATGCAGATCTGTATATTCCAAATTCCTATCAATTGAATCAAAATAATATTCTAGTATAAAAGCACTATAGCATTCCTTTTGCACACAAAGATGTCTGTATTTAGAAGAGACAAAACATAGAATAGTGTTAAAAGGCAAATTAAGAAAGATCTGCAGTTCACGATCTGAAGTCAACAACTTGAAACACTATTTGAGAGTGACCTTTTGGAATTTAAAAAACTCACATGTGACAAGGAACATAATTCAGAAAGACAACTACTCAAACAGTAAGTTGAAGCAGTGATTTACAATGGTGTTATCAAAGATATGTTTCAAAGAGGTCTTTGTCATCAATACACAAAACAAGTCCTTAGAAGCAATAGTTTAGGCAGGTAAAAATAAAATACAAACAAAAGGACTCTCAAAGCTACAACAAGTATTTATTTAGTGCCAAATTCCACCATCCTTATTTCCACTAGATAGCGTCTTCCACAGAAATGCCATCGAAATATCCAAATCTCTGCAGTGTAAAGACATGTGCTCTGCAAGTCGGGCTGACTCTATACTTTTAGCTTGCCAACATTACAATTTCAGTGCAGCTAAAAAAAAAAAAAATAAGAAACACAGAAAAAAAAAACATACACATTGCAAGAACTCCAATAAATATTTGGTTCTGAAAAGTCATCAGGCAATGCCATTACTTCTCTAAGCTCCTTTCCATTTCTGTTCTTCTGCACTGTGTTTGATAACTTCTACAGTTTTCTGCACACTTCATGTTTTTGCTTAAGGAACTTTTAGCTCACACGTCACTTGCCTGTGCAGAGATGATCTGCAACTGCC
This sequence comes from Crypturellus soui, assembly GCA_032275445.1. Lineage (NCBI taxonomy): Eukaryota > Metazoa > Chordata > Aves > Tinamiformes > Tinamidae > Crypturellus > Crypturellus soui. The sequence continues at coordinate 1,704,563 of JAUBNY010000489.1, forward strand.
TCTTCCCGGAGGGATGGTCCCGGGGCCAGCACCAGCGCCACCGGGGCTACCAGAGAGGGAACGTGCTGCCACTCACACACTCACGCTAGCCAGGGAGGCAGAGCAAGTCAAATCCCCCAAATGATACTTCCTTCAGCAACTTGGTTAATTCTTATAATGCAAATGAAGCCAAAAGCAAGAACCCTGCCTCTTTGAAGGGGGAGGAACTTCGGACATGAACGTACTTACTTGTAATTAATGAAGTTAATTCACAGAGGGGTAAAAATACAATTTTTCTGTGAATGACAGCTTATGTTTTCATTCCTCTAAGAGTTGTAGCGAAGAAAAAAGAAAAAAAAAAAGGAAGACTCATAGAAAACATTATGATTCGGAGTCAGCAAGCCAGAATACCCACCTAGCCCCTGCGTATGCTTGTGCAGTCATCAGTATTCAGGCAAAGAATACTGTGCAATTCTCAAAGCCTCTCATGTCCATAGCCTGGGAAAACATGGTGATTTCAAATACAGATGCACAGTGGTTACATTAACAACCACATTGCATTCATTAAGCTCCCCAAATGACAATATTTTAATTAAAAAAGTCTGCACACACAGTGGAAAAATCTAAGGCATACGGGAACCCAAGGAGGATTGCTACTAATTCTAGAACTGCATTTATCTCCCTGTGACAAAAAATCCTCAATATTTTATTCCAAGTAGCAAAACACAGACTTCTGTAGAGGACTAGGCAAAGATATCCTGAGATCCGAAAATAAAACCAGAGCACACATAAGCTGAATAGTATTTTCCACAATAAGAGGCACTATTTAAGAGTTTTCTATCCTACATGCTTAGCTGCTTTCAGTCACAGAAAACTGTGCTTGACCCTGACATTTACAAATTTCAAGTGTGTTTTCATCACTCTTTACATGCATAAAGGTGATCACGGAGCATTAAATGTGGGCAATTGTTAGACTATAAAAATGACACTACTGTATATATGAAGTATACATTTATTAACAAGCAAATATAAGGAATTGTAAAGTGATGTCTCCAACATTAGACGTTTTGTTTTTTTTGACAAAATATCTGCTCAAGATACTACTCACTGGGTGCAGATTGCATTAACAGCTGCACATCGTATGGTAAGAGATAATGACATATATGAAAGAACATTTACTTAATAGAAAGCTGATATAACTTGACTTCCTGATGTTCAACACAGTGGTTTTAGTCCAAGAACTACGTTTGTTTAGTTACAAAAATAGTATTGGAAGTAGCATAGCCTAGATTTAGCTTCAAAGACACCAAGTTGAACAGTATCTGGTTGTTCAATTTTCAGATTTGCCTCTCCATTAAGTTTTAAGTAACAACTGAAACCACCACAGGGTAAGAAAAGATCAACACTGGAATATACAACCCCTCAGTCCTCTACTATTTGTTAAAATTATATCAAGCCATGGGCAACCAGTGAAGTAAATTGCGAGAATTGTGGTAGCTGCAGGATTTTGACTGCTTATACAATTTTACGTCCAGAAACAAGCAATAGTCAGAGACTCTGCCTTGTTTTAGAGCTACGGGTGTGTAGCCTTGCTGGCCAGCAGTGACAACCTCCCCCCCTTCTAGACTGAACGAGGGAAGCGAAGATTGGAAGGGAACAGTCTAATCAGCAGTAAACCATTTGTCTAGGAGCATTGCTTTATGCTGTGACAAATTAAAAGTTAGTTGTTATTCAGCAAATACCTTTCTTGCCCCTTCTGCCACCCTGATGCTGTCCTTTCCTTTTCTGAAAGAAACCAGTTCCACCTGCAGCATTGGTAAGAGATGCCCCTAAGTGGTATCTATTCAGCTGCTGGTCTCCCGTACCTACATTGCAGGGACATCGATACTGCTCCGTGTGTGACACGGCAGAGACTTCTTTCGTGTTTTATTTTCTCTAATTGACACAAAAACTTTATTCAAGAGAACAAAACCTCCCCAAAGCCTGAAAAGCTTCTAAAGGTATATGGGCAGCACAGCAGTGATGTAAACTTTTAGACAGCTGTAAGGAAAGACTCTGTCTTGTGATCAAAGGTCTTAAAACGGGGAGTCAGTCAGTTTCTCAATCTGCAAGGGTTGCAGCTCTGAACCAAAACAAATTAGGCTCAATCTACAGCTGTATTTGCCTGCTGTGTTTAAATCATCACGCAGGAATGATTACAAAGCCACTTCTCCCCATTGAAATGAATTATTTTCCAACAAGGCAGCACTTCTGGAATCTGCATTAATAGGATCGGCTGCTTCTTCTTGTGCTGACAACCTGTGGCTGAGTAATTTCACAGAAGGCATTGCTCTTCAGTATCTCTACTGCGGTTATATAGGAAGAATATTATTGAAGAGATTCTGAAAAATCATGGCATAGTAAGAGTGCTATACGCACGCATACACACACACACAAATTTGAAATGAAGATTCTGCCATGAGAATGATTTGATAGCAAACATAAAAAGCTTTATCTGAGTGAAGGTAAAGAACTACTGTTGCAGTTCCTGCTCTAACTACTTTTTTGCAAAGTACCTGGATGCACGAGAAGCAAAAGTCAATTAAGACTTTTATTTTTAATGTAATTTATTTCCTTGGGAATTTAAATCTCTCTGCTACAGGCACTGGAATTTCACTGCTGGCTAAATAATCCTGAAGTAAGTAACACTCCTCCTATTTTGCATTTGTGTTAAAACTTTCCCCTTTGTTTGCTGGGAAACCCTTTCAGTCTGCCTGTATTTGGTTGCTCCATTGTATCAGATCTTTATCTCTTAAAGAGCTTAATCTCTTCAAAAAGCTATCACGGAAGTTAACAGCTATTAAGCCCCAAACTGCAATCAGAAGGCACAAAGTATTCATTGTGCCAGAAGAAATTGCATTGGTGAAGATATGATTTGGAAGCTGGACCTCTGAGAGACCAGGGAGAACCAGCTACAAAGGCAGGCCTTAAAGAAAGCCAAACTAAAAGAAACTGTGCTTAAATTTTGTTCATGTGTTTGAGTTACTCAACCTGAAGAGCAGACACAAATTTAAGCAGCTTCTCTGCAGGGTGAAACAAAGATGCTGCTCAAACACAGGTGAAAACTGCTATTTCACATTTAGAAGCTTGAGCCTATTTGTGCACTGAACTAAAAACATCCAACCAATATTTATGAATAACAAAACAATGAAATGAAACACCAAACTTTCCCTGCTAACTATAATATATATTTTTCCTACTCTTTAAGAATAAAAATAAATTCTGCTACTTAAAATAAAACTCATCTCAGATGTTATTGTCTTCTAATATAAGATGCATGTCAAAACTTGAGTTACAATCACTTGAAATGACTTTAGTTTCATTAGTCTGACATCAACCTGCTAAAATTAATTTGCTCCTTTTTTGTTTATGCAAAAGCTGTTCTAGCTGCTAAAGAAAACCCAGAGCAATAATAGACAACATACACATCTTATGTTTTGATTTCAGGATAGATGTATCACGGAGGGGAAAAGACACCTTCTGTCCCACTCCTGATCTCCGACCTCAAGCAGGGCAAGGGCAGAGGAGGGACGAGAGGTGCTCAGAGCGGGAGCAGGCGGGCGCCTCAGCGCACGTGCTGCAAGAGGCAGCGCAGGAGCAGGAAGGTTCCTCGCTCTGCTCTGGCCGTGGCCGCCCGAGGCTCCTGCCCGTCCCACACAGTTTGCTGCAGGTGACCCTAGGAGTGATGGAGCTGCAGAGGTGGCATCGCAGGCTCCTCAGCTTCCAGCCTGCTGCTGTGCGCCAGTCGCACTCCACTATCAGCTCCCACACGCTGCCGCCCCAGGCCGTGGCAGTGCTATACGCATGTGCCTTAGCTGAGCAATTGGCTGAGCCTGGAAGCCCTTGGCAGCTGAGCCTGTTTCCTTTGGAGCCCTTTCCCAGAACTGGTGATTCGTACCAATCCTCTCATCTCACATTTTAGCTCTACATGGAAAAGAACAAACACCGTCCAGCTGTCTACTTTCACAGCACCTGGGGTACACACAGCCCTCTGGTATCTTTACTTGTCTGTCAGAAGTAGTGAAGATACAACAAGATCACAAGCTCCTCACCTGGCAAGGCGTGCAGGAGGCCCTCGCTATACTGCAACTCCTACAATTTAACAATGCCTCCATAGAGCCTCTCATGCTCATTTAATTCGAAGGAAGCGTAGGATAACAGTGCTGGAATGTGAAGCAGCTGTTCCTTACCCTTTCCTCATGAACATGCACTCTTCAAAAATGCAGGGAGAAGACGAGCATCCCTGGTGGCACGTGGTCACAGGCCGCCCCAGAAGGAGATGGAGGCAGGAGCACACGAGCAGTGCCTCCAGCTGAGTTACTCTTGGAGAAGTTTCTATCTAAATCTTGTTACAGCCACCTAGATTTAAGAGGGGCGAGATGACAAGCTTATATTTTTCAAGGACTATTACTACCAAGAGTTTCACTTGAAACGACAAGAAGAAAGCTAATGGTGCAGGACTAAAAGGGCAACAGAGAGCATTTTGTTGCATTTCCTTAGTCAAAAAGGGCATGGATGAACATTTGAGCAATTAGTGCTTACTCACGCATGCCAAGAATCATAATAAAATAAGTGCACACAATAACTGAAGCCATCCCTCCAGGTGAAGAGGCTTCTCTCAATGTCTGGAAGTCCAATCAAACTGCATTTCCACTGTGCTCTGAGAAGAAGTGTAGATAACAGAAATACATCAGCTGACCTACGTGAGCTGCTACACAATGGCAGCAGAATATTTTCTGGAAAGCATATTCTGACAGGGACAAATTTAGAATTTTTCAACAGCAACTAGTAAAGTTGGTGGCATCAGAAAACTTCAAACATCGTTATTAATACAACTGACTTGTCAACATTATAGCAAAAAAAAGCAAGTATAATTTTTTCTTTCTTCTTGAGATAACCATGGGGTATTACTTTCCATAAGACTAGCATAAAAAGGTGATAGTTTGAATAAAGAGAACAGGTTATTTCTACTCCTTTCGCTTAAGTGGAGGTATAGGAGAGAAAATGAGAATAACTTGATCAACTGTGACTTTTCTACTTAAAATAAGAAGCAGATTCTGGTTACTACCCATTCTGTGAGAGATAACTTACGAACCATCAAGCTGCAAACAACATTCCTTTCTGTATTTCTCCTCACCCATTGCAACACCCACTGCTCTACTTAGAGCTGCTCTCAAATGAAGTCCTCAGACTTATCTACTGCCCTTGCAACTGGGAAAGTGTATGAAAAAAAACAAAGATGCTGTAGATAAACTTGGGTTAAAAAGAAAACAAAACAAAAACAAAAGCAAAAAAGAAATTAAATCCAATACTGAAAAAAGAGAGGTAAATTGCTGCGGACCAGCAATCTGCTAAGACTGACTTACATATTAGTTGATATGTATGACTGGTAACACTAAGCTTGGGCAGGTATATCCAGGAAACTCTTATCCTGCATATTCTCCATCAGCTCTATGCAAAAACAGAAGGAAAGACCCCATGCACAACTCAACGACTAATGTATGTGTATGTCAGAGCCAGACTTCTTTTTTTTTCCTTTCATCCTCTCCTCTTCTACATTTCTTATTGCCTGGAGTCCTGTAAAACTTGTTAATCTGCACCACAAACAGCTCTGACCGCACGGCAGTAAGAGCCACAGAAACAAACAGCAAGCCTAGATGCTGTCTGAATTGCTGAAAATAGGGCAAAAGTGACCTACATATTTGCAAATATAATAACCTATTTCATGCATTATGTGTATGGCAACATGATCCCAGAGTTTCTAAAATAGACTGGTCCTCCTTGTGCAGAATGCTGTAGGAAATTGCTAAAAATACACTAATTATCCTAAAGAGCTTAAATTCTTGGCCAAATAACAAGTCAGAATTGGTATTAAAACACATACTGAGAATCCTGAACAAAGATACTTGCAAAACAGAGCCGGAGAAAA
>JAUBNY010000489.1:1712429-1723128 GCA_032275445.1 Crypturellus soui
TGTGGAGTCTCCTTCTCTGGAGATCTTCAAACCCGCCTGGATGCCACCCTGTGCCATGTGCTCTGGGTGTCCCTGCTGGAGCAGGGGTTGGACTAGATAATTTCTAGAGGTCCCTTCCAACCTCAACCGTTCTGTGATTCTGCGTGAAATCAAAGGAAAAAGGAACTTTTTTGTTCCACAGCATCCCAAACACTACTTCCAGAGACAGAAACTTCTGCGAAAGTCAATAAAATCAATCTTACTCCAGAAGTGCCTCTTACTTCCTCTTAAAATCTAACACAACAGCAATAGTTGGACAGCATTCCAGACGGTGTGGTGGCACATATCCATAATCCTGGTGACTGTGCATGCACCCTGCCAATACGAAGCCTCAGAAATCCACAGTTCACCTCTCTTTTACTTACAGTTTCTTTTGCCCCTCCTCTCTGGCAGAGGGAATATAATTTAGAACAATATGATTCACAGTAAACAAAACAACTGAAAAAAGTCAAGAAAAAACCTCACATTGTGCTGAAAGAACTAACAAGATGGGAGCCATCAAGTACAAATTTTCTTATTGGAATAGACATGATCAATTCTAACTGAATATTTCATTCTGAAGAGCTTTTTTTTTTAAGGAATGTAGTCTAAAATTACAGCCCCTGCAATCCCAAGAGAAAAAAAAATCTCAACACCTAGCACATGGAAAGTTTCTGAAATGATATCCCTGACTGACAGAGCTGTGAAAGGAAACAGTGACAGATGCAGCACAACTTTGTATTTCTGTTAAACAGCAACAGAGCAAATCTTTGTGCTTGCTGCTAACAGAATTTATTAATCTGCATTAATTTAGGGTCAGACTACAGTATACACACTCAAAAGGAAATAGGTGTTATTCTTAAAAAGGGCAACATGGCAGTTACTTAAGCAATATTTTCTTTCTCACTCTAGTAGCTGATTTTAGTTTTAAAGCCTGAAATGGTCAATGAGCATTTGCTCTTAAGGGACTTAATGTTCACTCACTAACCTGACAAACTGCAGAGAAAAAAATGGGTATGTTCATCACCTGACATATCTGCAGTGAAGTACATGAAGCTGAATGGATTTATGACAAAGGAAAGTTTCACCCAGACTAAAATCATTTGCCAGCAGATATAAAAAGAGCCGTCAGTGGAGAGCTGGCCAGCTCTCACAGGTTTGCTATTGCTGAAGCCATTTTCTCTCTCCCTCCCTCTCTCTACAGTTGACTTTCCTGCCTCTGTATCCACTGCTTCATTCCTCCTTGCCCTAAGCGAGAGCCGAGTCCATCCCTGCGTGGTAGGGTGCCATACATGTGTTTGAAATTTGCTCCTAACTTCAGTCATGAATGTCCAACAGTTCGAAACATCTCTCGAAGGTTAACAGCTGAAACACTAAAGTGTCAGGGTCTAGGGGCTGAGGATGGCTGTAAAGAGCAACAGGAAGATGCAAGAAAAACACAGGGTTACTGAACAGTTCTGCTCTCCCAGCGACTGCCACAAACACTGCTACACCTCCTAGGTTTGAACAGTTCTCCACCAGAAAGGGCTTCTCTGCAATCCAACATGCACATGGATTTAATTCACGGTAAACAGATTACTTGAAATATTACCGGACTCTGCAGTTGGCAATCTGCAGGCAGTATAAAAAAGGCTGAGGAAGAAACAAATATTTTCAAACTAACACATCAAAGACGAAGGGAAGGGGATTCTTTTCAGAAATTTACAATTAGGTAGAAACCTCTAAATTTTACTTCTGCATATAAATTTTGTTACAAATTTCTACCTAGTCTTTTTGGAGAAATTGTTTATGACACATCATATGACCTATTGCTACTATTTTGTATTACCATAATAAAACACACAAATTTGATGTGTGTTAAAAGTTTATTTTAAAAACCAATGGTGCTGGGTGCTTTTTAGTCCTGGTTGAATATTTCTACACCATAGCATCTCCTGATGATGCTGTAATGAGAGAGTGTGCCATTTTGAGCAAGCAGATCCAAGTGCTCCGTTTCCTAATTAAAGGAGCAGATGTTTTCAGTAGATTAGTGTTAGCCTGAAATTATCTTTCTACAGATGTGCACAGACACTTAGCTGTTTGACCAATCCAGAAGGGCTTGACTTATCAATATGAGTTTTACATGAATAAGGACATAACGCAAACAGGATTCACTTCAGGATTTTTTCTATTAAATGTATGCATGTTTTTCTGAGCATTTCTTCCCTTCAAGAAAGTGAGGCTGGTCTAATGCTTCCCATTATACACTCTTACTTATAACTATTTATAACCACAATTACACCCCCAACCTGAATTCAAGGGAAAATTTGTAAAAAGGTGTTTCAGCTGGTTCTAGCTACAAAATTAAGACAAAATATTCTTTCTGTTTAAAATGATATAATTCTTATAATTTTGTGGTACTCATATATAAGTACAGAGGGAAAGCTTGAAATGTGGCAGGTAGACACACGGGTTACTCATATCCGAGCTGCTTTTAATGAAGCTGTAAGCTTTTTTTAGAGAGGTTTGTTATGTGAACTCCCCACAGATTCCATCTGCTATGAACAGGCTTGAGCACCAAGCTGCAAGACATGAGGGGGTGTTTCCTGGCGCTGGGCGATGCCACAGCTAGAGGCTCGCAGCCGGGAGCCCACAGGGCGAGACAGTCCCTCTACCCTCACGGTTGGGCCCCGGCCCTGGCAAGGAGGCTGGGCCAGCTGGGAGCTTCTGCGGCCCCACAGACAGCAGGAGAAAAGGGCCACACGGAGGAGTGCAAGAGGGGCCCGGCCTGGGACTGCCCAGGGGGAAGCGTGCCCTAGGCAAGCTCCATGCTGGGAATTCCTCACCACGCGCCACTGTTGGAATTGCACAGCAAAGCAAAGGAAGCTGAAGGCAAGACATCTGCAAACCGACAGGGAAACCGCGTAGCACCACGTACCTCCAAGAACAGGCAGTTTCTACCGTGACGAGTGGTGGGAAGGCCTCAGCTTTAGGCTGTATCACTAACAACTGGATTTTTCACACTGCTGTAGGAAGCTCTGCTTGAAGCCCTCTAGGCCTCGACACTCACAGTTGGTTGGGAGCAATGAAGGGGTACGGTATGTTCTTTACTCTTGACTTTGGTTCTTGCTTGAAAAGCAGATGGCCAGGTAAAAGTATGGGGTTAGGAGGTGAAAATAAAGGTGAAATTCTGACAGAGCTAACACCATTGATAAAACCATCAATAAGAAAATATCTGAACCCTAGCTGTAGTCAATTGACTAAACTGCTACTGTTGCAACAATGTCAAAAGAGAAAAGACTGGGGTGCTTCTTTTACCTTCAGAAACAAAATCTGGCACAAATGTTTTCCTATATAAATGTTTCCCTCCACTGGTAAACTTATGATGTCTCACGTAACATCAATTTCTCTTTTCTTTTTTTTTTTCCCTCCCAATTTCCCCCTGGCACAATAATATCACTCTGATTTATGATGCTCCAAGCACGCAGCAGTCGTCACAAAAACTTCATTAAAAGAAAACTTACTTTGCTCTTGGCCCTGAAGTGACTCTAGTACAGGAGCAGAGATCAGGGTCTCACACATGCACGTCAGAGAGGCCCCAGAACAACCTCTGCAAATGCAAGGCTCAATGCAAGAACTGGCGGGACGAAAGCTACAAACGCATAAGCTGCATTTTCCTTAAAGACATAATATATTAAAACTATGTTGTCTTTCAAGTGGTTTACTGAATATCCAGTTAGCCTTAATGAATGTTTCCTGCCAAAATTCTCTGTCCCTACAGTGGTGTATTTTTCACATTTTTCAGAAGACAAAACATTTTACCATTGAGATTTTATTGCTTCACTTGTGAGTTACAGAGATTTATAGCTTGTCTCAGCTGGTCTCAGAGCATGACTAACACATGACTACCCTCAGATATTACTGAGAAGCCAAAGATGGGAAAACAGCTTTCACAGTGCCCATTTCTGTATTTTTGCCCTTTGTTAAAAACACTGAACCTTGCCTGCAGTAGTAACCCAGTTTTGCAAGACAGTAACGATCTCGTCATTGAAGGAAAAGCTACTCGGATCGGATTCAGCACAATGAGTCATAATTCAACAAAATACTTTCGTTCTTTAAAAGGTTTGGTTCTTTCCTTCTTACCTGCTTATTGAGAGGAGTGTCATTTTCAGACCCCGTGGATACTGTGATTTCCACGGAATTCATTAGGTACATTCTGCTCTTCTAAACATCAGCCACCCTTCCTTGCTCTGGACTGCTTCCAAGGCAGCATCACTCAACTCCAACTGGTGGAAACTCCGGTGCAGCAGCTGCCAATTCCTTAGGGCTCCCAGGCACTGCACGGGCCCACTACCCAGCCCTCATCATCTCAGAACACTAGAATACTGCATCTCCCAGCTCTACTGTGAGTTTCTTACCTGGCTGGTGATATTTTTCCTTTAGGATGAGAACGGGATAACTGTAGCAACTTGTCTTGCTAAAGCTGGATCACTGTGAATTAAAGAAAAGAGACAAAGGGCCATAAAGATATCAGACAGAAAAGAGAAAAGCATTGTAGCCTTTGGCTTCTTAGCCTCATGTAGCTGTCAAGCTGCTGCAGGGCAAGATTTTGCATATTAATCAATGCCACGAAGTGATGTGTGATTCCTCATCAATAATTATGTCTTGCATTCAAATCCTCAAATACCTCCTCTCCAGAAAGGAAAGCAAAATAGAAAATATATAGATATAGGGAGAGAGAAGGGAGACAAAGCCTTTGTTTTAAATAAATAAAGACACTGCCTCCGGTGATAGGATTTCCAGAGTAAGTTAGCCTACTCATAACCTTCCCATGCGAGTTAGACTGCTAACAAATACCTAAGCCAACACTATCTCAGAGAAACCCCCGGATATTGTAGACCCTGTTGTTTCATTCAAGTAATGCTTCAAGTTAAAAAAAAAAAAATACTAATTGCTCAGAGCAACCAGTCATAGATCAGTTCTTGTCCTAATTTTATGATGGGATTCTTGAGGAGGAAAGAGATTTTTTACTTGAGGCCCATTTTATCCTCACTTTTAACACCAATTTTCGTAAGAAATTACAAAGATGAAGAACTATGCCATAGACTTACGGAAGATATGACACAGTAAGTGAGAGGGAAAAAAAAAGCTCAGTAAAATGTGATTTTCCTCATCGTTGGCTCTTTCATGTCCCAATAATCCATTTCTGGGACAGATTCTAATCTCAGATGCAGTGTGGGCATCCCAGCATACCTAAGAAAAATCTGTTACTGTGCATCATGCGTGATATTAGAATCTGGTCTTTCCATTGTAGATGGAACATTTGCATAAAGTTCCTCTGACTTTTTATAATAACCATATTTTCTAGTATTTCCAACGATGCATATTTGTGGCCGAACTGCCTTTCATTCCACAGATGGCAATTACGAAAAGCCCTCACATATGGCATCTACAAAAATAAATTTGTCTAAGATTAAGAACATACAAATTCACCACAAAACAGAGCATTTGAAAGGCAATGTTTATTCTGAGGACTTGGGTTATGGCATATTCCTTGTCCCCAGAAGAATATAAACTGGTAATGACAAGAAGTAAGCCAGACCTAAGGGCTTTCAGTTATTATGATATTTTTCCCTGATTTATTTCTTAAGTTTGAGAGCAAATAGTGTTTCTGACCACATCCCAGAACGCCTCTGGGCATATGTTTAGCTTATTTATAGAATTAGTGAATTAGCCCTAAGAAAAATAATCACATCTCTAATTACTTGGATGGATTACTCACTCCCTCCTACTTGTTTTAAATTACTCACAATTCCATAGTCACAACATTTCACTTCTGTAACCTCCCACCTGAACAGGATCTTGCTGATTGCTACCGAGTCGCCCAATATATTTCTGAGCATGTAAGAGCAAAGCAACTTTCTGTGTTATTATCATCACACAATTCAGGCATGTTAAGTGCAGGATAAATGTATAATGCCATTTTGTCCCACTTTGATGTTCACAGCACTGTCATTTTGATTTTTACCTGATATTAATCCTACTGTCATATTATACTGGTCTTAGTATTTAGACTCGTATTTACATACTGGTTTTCAATGCTTCAGATGACTTCAGTAAGACTGAAGACTTCACGCTCTAGGTGTCCCTGCTTATGCAGTAGGAGGGTTGGACTAGATGATCTCTAGAGATCCCTTCCAACCCTAGAGGTCCCCTCTAGAGGTCCCTTCCAACCTTAACCATTCTGTGATTCTGTAAGTTGCACAGGATTTAAATCAGCCCATAATGTAGGTCACAAGTTGGTTCCTCGGTATGTGTCAATATAGCCAAAAGCTAAATGTCTCCTTTTTTTTTGTTTCCCACCACCCTTTTGAACTTTTTTCCCTTTCCCAGTAGCCATGTTAATACTACTGAAAGCCTAACATCTTTGATTGCCATCCTGTCCTCTCATTCTATTCCCCACCAAAGCTATCTCAACAGCTGCTTTGACACTCTCTAAACCCAAATCATTTTGCTCATGTTCCCTTTTTCAGAAAGCAAAAATTAAGAGCAGTTCGTATCTTGCTCACGAAAATATAAAAATCTACAAAATTCATCTCAGGTGATCATCAGGCTATACTGAGCTCACTTAGCTTCCTTCAAAAGGACCCATCAGTATGTAATGGGTACTCTAGCGGGCAGGCCTATTTTACAAACCAGCCCTGAAACACAAGCTGGCAATAGTTGTATTGCAAGGACTGGCATGAATTAACCAGGAGATAGTGCTCAGATTCAGAACAGCATTCACTCTGTTAGTTAGGTTTTCCAGACATCCATGATTAACAGACAGCACTACTCAGCTTGCATGCAGCGAGGAGAATTTAAATCTGCAGTCTCTGAAGCCCTGTCTATGCATGATGGCCTAGACAGCCTAGGGCTGTATAGAGGAAGATATATTTTACAACATCACTGGGAACCATTTCTTTATGCTGGACTCCTGGATAGGAACCATATCTTACTTTGGTCCTAAGTGAAGGGTGAGGAACAACTGCGTTTTGATTGTGCCTATGCTCTCAGGGCACTTAGTACAAATCCCATGAATGTTGTTCTAATGTTTTGCGTTAAATAACCGCTTCAGAAAGAGAAAAGATCTCCTGTCTCCACAAAACCCCTAGTTTTTCTGTCTGAATAGAAAATAAGTTCAAAAGCCATGAAGACTACAAAATGGAGAAGGGAAAACAAAAGCAAGGAGGGTTATATTTGCTCTTTCTTGAGTAGGAGGAAAATAATAATAATAAAAATAAAAATTTTTTAAAACATCCTAAATACTTTTGAAGAGTTGGAAGAAGAGTAAAATCAGATTCTGATATACCGGGGAGATGGCGTCCATGCTCGTGTTCTTTACTACCTGCATGTCTGCATGTAACTCACACTGCTCCTTGAAGCACCCAGCTCTCCTCAGGCAGCCAGGAAAGAAAATCCTTTCAGTGCAAGTAAAACCCATTGTATTCCTCAAACTACAAGTCCATCAATTCATTTCTCTGCGAGGAATGTTTTATTCAATACTCTGTATTTTATTCATCTATTTGTAATGAAAAGTGAGCTCTCATTAATATTAATGAACTTAATGACTGAAGAATGACAAAAATGCCTTTCATTTCAAATGACCTATTTATTACAAGTGTTTCAGCAATGCTGTTAATGATTATGTTTGCACAACCTCCTTTGAGGGGGGAGTCCTGGGGATCCGGCAGGCAATTCGCTTTCCAAAGTTATTTGCCTCATGCACAGTTTTAATAAGATTTCTTATCAGATTCTTATGCCTGCAATACCTTTTTGGAGCATGTAAACTTAAGGCTCTTGGTAAGCTTCTATCATAGCACATTTGTCAGTTAAAGCTACCAGGGCTGTGCACATACATGGCACAATCCTAATTCTTCCACAGGGACATAAACTGTGCATGCAGCTCGCTGGTCGCACCTCGTTTATCAGGGAATTGAACATACAGTATTACTGAGCAACACAGTTCAAATTAGGTCAGGACACCAGCCTTCTCCATGACGCCACAGTGAAAATGGCTCTAGAAAGGTCCTGCCATGGATGACAAGGGAAGCACGAAGAATGCTGCACCGAGCACAGTCAGCACAAGGCAAGCTCCAAACGGTCAGCATATACTAACGAGGATTCGATTTCTTCACTACAAGTCACGACAACTCCAACTTAACATTTGAAGCAGGACCAATTATAATGACTTTCTTCTGTCTTATATGGAATAGTTTTTAAAAAATCCCACTCCAGAACACAGTGACAAGGAGATGTATAGAGATAAATGCAGCAGAGTGCTGTCTCCTAGCTGTGAGCAGCCGAGTAGTTAGAATGGGCTAGGTACCAGTTTAAATTTTGTCTTTTTATAGTTGTGTGATGTCCTAATAGTGACATGACTCTTTACCCCACAGTAGATGCCATCCTACTTCTGCCAGTGCAAGCATACATTGCATGAGTAGTGAAACAGCAACAGGTGATAGCGCAATAGCTCCTATATTCCTGTATCCCCACCAGCACACCATGTATCATTTTCTTCCTACATAAATATTTCAAGATTTGTACAAGAGCCACAACAACACAGAGCAACCGTACAATACCCAATGGCAGAGTAACCGAGGCAGTTGCTGGGATGGGGGAGACAAGGATTTAGGACATCATTCTGCCAAATTCCGTTGATGGATTTCAGTCCCTACCTCCTGGAAGGGCAATCTCACACCAGCTGGCTGCTCTACTCAAGGAGGAAGTAGAAAGACCATCTGCATCCAACTCTCACATTGCCCTTAGATTCCGTGTCAGAACCTTTGCTTGTGAAAAATTCTGTATGTAGAAATACCAGAGCCTAAATAAATGGTTTCAACTGAGTGAATGATCTTTCTTCCATGCTAAAAGAGATTTGGAAAAAAAAAACGAATTAGTTCAGACTATTTCTGCAGTAAGAAAAATGAAAAAAGTACTACATTACACTGCATTACACATTTAAGGCATTACAATGTGTTTTAAAGCAGAAGTAGGAACAGTTCCATTTTGCCTCTGAGCTAATGCACTCCTAATAGAGTTAAGGTAATCCAGGTGTGCCATGTAACAGAATTGTTTGGAATCTGTGCAAGACAGATCAGTATTTTAATAGGGAAAGCATAATCTACAGGAATACCTTATAAAAGGCCTATCTTTTGGCCTTCTTTTAACTATTTTAGTAGAAAATTGCAATATTTATTTGCTTATGGGTTGGGTGGGATGGCGAATGCAGGCTTCTAAGCACATATAAAACATTTGTGGCTAGATCAAGTGTTTGCTTCCTCTCCATTACAGTCTGGCTCTCCCCGGCTTTCCCAAGGCTATGCTGGCCGACTGCTCTGGCAGGGACCCAGCTGGTGCATCAGAACTTGGAGGAGACAGAAATGATAGCAGTTAGATAAGGAGGACTGCTTCAAAAGCACTTCCCTCACATCTCCATCTGTCTAGGACACCTGCAAGATGATTAGGAGGAGCTGGAGTTCTGGACTCCAGCTGGAGTCTTTGAGGCTACTGGATGTCCAAGCACATTGGACACATAGAGATAGAGACCACAAATCCACCCAGCACTCACCAGCAGCGCTCGCCTAGGCCACTTAGCCACAGCAAGGCAGCACATGGTGAGTTCCAGCCTCAGTGGCAATGGATTAATGCTTAGGAGCAAAGGCACACTTGAGCGAAGTAGTCCAATTAGCGAGAGGAGAAGCAGCCCATCTGCTACCTCGCAGTGGCTACAGAAACACATCGCTTTCGCACACCTCGCTGCCCTCCAGGCAAACCAGAAGTTTAAGCATCGCTGTCTGCTCCCACGTTTGTGAAATACGGAGCATAAGCAATGGTAGCAAGCTCCGAGCAGAACTGCCACAAACCAAACAGGCTGTTCTGTGGAAAAGGACAATTGCTCAATTTCTGTCACAGACACAGAAATATCTCCAGGAGAACACCCCAGTTAGAGAGAGATGAGGAGCTATAGAGAGGACATTAACTATTCCGCTGCATTGTGCAGTCTGCCGAGAAGAGTTCATCCAGCTTTCCACATTCACAACCCTCTGTTGATGTGAGAGTGGCTATTTTGTACAGAAGTTCATTCAAAATCCAGCTCTCCAGGGTAACCTGAACTGTAACCAGATTTATAGGCCACTGATCCTTGAAAAAAAAAAAAAAAAGAAAAAAAGAAAACAAAGCCAGTGCAATTCAGAGCAGCACTGCTTCCCTCGCTTGCCAGCTCCTCCACCTAGCACTCCAGCGTGTGCGAGTCTCCAGCACACATGCCATCCCTGTTCCACCCAGACACAGGGGCAGAATTTCTCTGTTTCTCTGTAATGAACTGAGGTTTTCCCAGCGACACGATTCTTTGGTCAGACATGGTCCATTCAGCACAGCACAAACTTTGACACAGACTGTGTTTACTGGAGGTATATAAAACCACGGCAAGCCTATTTGATATTTCCCCTCGCAAATCGTGCAGATCTTCAGCAAACTGATTTAGGGATCTTTTGGGCCAGATGTCGTATATTCATATTTTAAAGCCTCTTCAAGGATTTTCTATCACAAATCTATGTTTATAATACTGTTTGTAATTTAGCTGAATGTTTGGTACCGACAACATCTTGCTCTTAGCTAAGACTTACAGTTTTACTAGAGGTTGAAAACACTGACTGCCAAC
>JAUBNY010000489.1:1740282-1756202 GCA_032275445.1 Crypturellus soui
CTTTTTGTTACCATTTGGGGTAGGGGGCAAGGTGGGGGGGGGAAATTGTTCAAGAAAAAAAAAAAAAAAAAAAAAAACAGAAAGAGCAGATAGCCCCATGTTACTGTCTCCTCTAAAAGCAGTATATTTTTCCCTTAAACCTCCTCAAATCATCTTTGGAAAATGTGGGAGACTTCATACATAGTGCTGTTTAGGGGAAAAGCCAACCTCTGCAGAGAAGTGGCCCAATTCAAGAATTTCTTCCCTGAAGTACATGGATCTGCACAGGCAAGGACCGGTGGATGAGGGATGGGAGGGACAACATTCTGACTACTCCAGAAATCATTAAAAAAAAAAAAAAACCACTATTAACGTAACCGGTCCTTTTTTGGTCATTAAAAAAAACCCCAAGCTCTTTGGAACTCATCAATAAGAATTCACCAGGACTTTGCAAATTTGTCCTTTCATGTCCCTGAAGACTCAGTCACCCCCCTCAGCAGGCGAGCAGCAGGCACCAAGGCAGAGCCAGGATCCGTGCAAATTCAATCCCAGGGCCTCTCCACTGCTCCACGGCCGCTTCCAAAAAAGATGAGCGCTCGCACGCAGGAGCGGGTGCTGGTGATGTGTCAAGGACGAGACAAAGTGCAAGGCCCTGGCAGTGCCAACGCATTGCACCTACCAAGATCTGAGCCACAGCAAAAGCCCAACGTGTGGAACCAAATACAAATATATTGAACATCGTAAGTAAAAAGCCGGGGCTGAAGCAGCAGACACTCACTCTTCTGTATTGTGATTAGCACACTGGAGACCCCACATTCTAATTTACATTGTACAACTGCAGAATAATTTTCTGTTACAGATTTCAGGACTTTTAATTAATCTCACTGCAGATCAGCCCTACAGTGCTTTCGTTAATAACTCACAACGGACTATAGTTTGCAGTGGAGTACAGAGTCCGAAATTTTTCTTATATTGGAAATATAAAAATAATAATTCTAGTGCTAAACGATCCAGATATCCTGAGAAACAACTAAAGACAATTAGTGTTTAATGGTGACCTAAGTATAAAAAAGCACAGCTGCTCTTTTCTGGACACTATCAGGGATGTAGATCTGTAATATGGTGCAAAAATGATTGGCAGGAGCTTCGTGTTTTTAGAAAGCAGCAGAATAACGTGCATCTCCTTCTCCCTATGGCAACACAGCCTACTCTGTATTCAAAATTGAAAACATGCCATTGACTATGGGGTACCACTCTGCATCCTCAATTTAAATCTACAGAAAAAACAACAGTGTGAATCACGACCTGAGAGGCACAACAGCACGGAAACCTGTTGTTTCCTGCACAACAACATGCAGTGTCTCCTCCTCTCCTGCAGACACTTTTAAAACTATAGGGGCAAGATGTACTCTAACTATTTCCATTGTTCCTGAACTGCAGAGGCCTGCATTATACAGGCAGTACGAATAGATTGTAACAGCACTCAGCCCAAAAATAAACTGCTCTGCACCCTTGGTTTCCAAGGTTACCAATTTTGTGTTTTTCATGAATGCTAGTGCCTGCTTCCCTCACTTGTTCTTGTTTACTTGTTTTGCCTACATAAACAGAGATTGAAAGAAATACGCATTTCGGATTGTTGCCATTTATAAATGGTGACAGAAGGTTAGATGCCAGTGACAAATTCATGAATGTCTTCTTTCTCAACGCAGTCTGTGAAAAGGACTCAGAGAGCTACATGGCACGTGGCAGCTGATGTTTGTGGCTCTAATTAAAGTCCAGGATCACAAAACCCTGCCAAACCCAGTTTTTCACACACAACCTGGAGGAAGAAAAGTACAGCTCGGGGAACATGGAAAGGAAAAGAAGATTCCTGTGGCTAGAAATATATACTACAATCCACAAATGAAAGAGTACTACAAATATCAAAAACACTTGGCATGAAGTGAGCTATAGAGTAGCCATTTAATTCTGTAAGCTCCCTGGGGCAAAGCCTGTCTTTCTGATACGTTTACAGAAGATCGTACAAATAGGACCTTCGACTCATGCCTGAAACTCCTTGGGGCCATCACAGAGAAGCATGAGTTGTTATAACAACTATGAACATGCAAGAAAAAAATACTGGTAGTATTAAGTAAGGTCTCCAAAGCTCTGTCATCTTACTTCTGATGGAAAAACACTACGGTAGCATATAAGCCACTGGAAACTAGAGCTCTTTTTTAGTAATGGCTTTAGTGTGTTTGAACTGGATACACAAGTGTATGCTAGACATCTGTTTTGGGATAAAAGCATAGCTAACGAGGACTGCCAATTCCTCTCCTTTCAGGGGAACTCTAGGGATTGTTGCATGCATTAACCATCTAGGAGGAGCAAAAAACCATACAAAGGAGACAAGTTTCAAACGCTCATCCATTTAGGAGTCTCCCGTGACATAAGCATCTGCAATAGCAGATGCATGCGTTAATAGGTTAGTTTACAAAAACATGCTAAATACTGACTTTGCCATCTATATTAGCAAAGCATTGCTTACAAGATCTATCCAGTGCTGAAGAGTTCTGAAACATGAGTTTCAACACAGGATAAGTGCTTCAACAGAGAACGAAAGCTTCAACACATACTTCTGTAGCGTATGATTCACAAAGTAGCATTAACATTAACATTCTTGAAAGTACTGACTTGCAGTAAGAACATTTATGCAAGAAGAAAGATGTCAGTTAAGAAACACAATATGGTTGTAAATTCAGATAAATTCAGATTCCCCCCTGGGAAAAGAGATTGGAGGAGAAAGGCCAGACTACAATTATGAGTTTCCCATGTGAGCTAAAAAAAAAAAAGTAAAGAAGAGAGAGAGGTAACTAAAGAGACACACTGCTAAATCACATTTATTTTGCTCTTTTTTTCCTAATTATTTACGGCTTGGTACTCAGTACCTAACCCTTTGTTTTGTTGGATCCCATCTTTCCTCTCAGGTGACTGAGGAGTCACGAAGCACACGGATAAACAGACTAGTAAGAAAATATGCACAGACTGTTTAGTACCTTCTACTTAGGGCAGGCTCACAAGTCCTTGGAGTTTGGCCCCGCTTCCCACCAAACTGTAGTGATTCAAGAGCAGGCATGGGCAATCCGCATCAGGCTTCTGGAGGGGCTCATGGCTCTGATTAACTCACACTTGTCCCACCAGCCCTGGCCAGATGGCTTAACTCCGTAACTCCGTATCTGCACTCCTGTGTTCCCAAAGAACATGATGGCATTAACCAGCTGGATGGTCGTATTACCTACAGCCTACGAGGGAAATGTTGAGGGACCCTGGAAACATCCCTTTTTACCTACTGCAGCAAACACTAGCCATTGGGTTATGATTGAGGAACAGGAGCGACAAATACACTAGAGCAGCTACCACGAAATACGCCACGGTATTCCTAAGATTATTTATCAGTACCCAAAACCATGAATCTCATATGTCATCAGTTACACCAGGCACCAGAAAAAAGCTTTACCAAGGTGAAGGAGAAGAAACATCTGACAGACTATTCACTTGAGGAAGGAAAAATAACACATGACAATGGGGCATTTGGAAGACAGCACGCCAACAAATTAAATTTTTCTAAAGTACCGTTTCGCAGTATCTCTCTTACTCAGAACCAGAATGTAAATCTGAAGACATATACGAAATACATTATATCCATTATACATATGGAAAATAGCTGAATACTGACAGTGTGGAAGCTTCATCTTGGTCTACCCTAGCTGATGCACTATATTTAAGTAACTTTTTTTTTTTTTTAACCCACACAGTAGCTATGGCAGATATTTTGCTGTTCTAGTAATAAAGCAACTGTAGCAATGCAACTAAAACATTATCAAACAGTACTGCAAATAAAAAAAGAGCACAAATTCAGGTAACTATTTTGAATTTCTATTCCCTAATTTTTATGTTAAGACTTTTAAGTATTTTATTCACAAGAATATTTATATAATAAAAAGGTTTTAGATTAACTTGCATGTTGATACCAAAGTTAATAGCATGATCATTCTGAAAGTGTATGGGCCCGTCTCAAAAAGGCAGTAAGTCATGTATGAAACTCCAAGCACTCACGTGGTTTTACCTAACTTAAGATTACTTATATTTAAAACAATATGAATTTAAATATATTCTCACATACTTCATGGTAAATCAGGACTAAATTTGATTTCAAAGGGAAAGGATGGACAGTATCCTTCTTTCAGTCTAGTTAAATTGCATTTTACAGGGTCATGGCCTATTTCTATAATTTGTTGCTCCATTTGGAATGAAATAATTATATATTTATAGGGCTGGAACGCATTTTAGATTTATTTTAGCTTGTTTCATAGAAAACCTTGCACTTTGTGCTGAGCTTTACTGTCTCACAAGCTATAAAACCTACATCTAAGTTTAATGGGGTACTTACTGATGCCCAAAGAACATACAGATCAGTGTAACAGTAGGCCTATAACGATATCTCTATTTGGTATAAGATCTGGTATGACAAAAATTTCAATTAAAGTAAATTAAAATGAAAAGGTAGAAAAATCAAGCAGAAACTCAGTATCCCAGGAAGTATCTAATGTCTTTGGGGGGAAAAAAGGTTTTACATCAATTTTATCTTTTTTTTTTTTTCTGACAACTGTGCATGCCTTGCGAAGCTAAAATATTGACAAAAGCTCTCTTTCATCTGTGAAACATCACAAAGAGAAACCAAGATGCTTCACAGCACTCCACAAGGAGAGGTGGCCATGAACTTATGTATATAGCTCCCTCCATGAAGAAACTGCTGTTCTATCAGGTGTCTGACCATTTTAAAGGTTTGTCCCACTGCTCTCTGAGGTTCAGAAGAAAGATGCATTTACCTAGTTGGGATTCAGCACTGCTGCTCACCACCACAAGGGATTTCAGCTCAGCTCTAAGAACTTCTCATAATTATCTCCTTATGGACTTCTCCTCCTCTAAAGGCAACCTCAATAACCCAGGCCTGATTCTCTATGATCCACAAACTTACTGTAATTATTGGGATTTCTATGTTTGACTTTACCAGAGGCTAAAAAAACAAGCTATAATGCACTGATACTGCAGAGCAGACTTTGTATTTTATGCTGTTGGCATACTAAGAATTCAACGAGACATTTATCATTTCTTCTACTATCTTAATTGTTTCTGAATCCATGTGATGTAGAACATAATTTATATTTCTCATCAATTGGATTCACTTAATATTTCACAGTTTTATTTGAAATTGGGTAAGGTTAAGAAAAATGTTATATATGCTTTCTATCAGTATTCATGATTGGCCTTCCAATGCTTTACATTATACATACATATATATTTAAGCTTGAAATTTACAGTCATCCAAAAGGGAACTCTGCACAAAAACTATACATGAAGTATACTCTGAAATCAGTAGGCTCAGATTCTTCTCTTATAGGAAAACCAACTTTTTGAAATTGGGAGCAAAAATATACGTGAAAGAATTATAAATGGTAAAAATCTCACCTCCAGTAAATCTATGTTATTTCACAAAGTTCTTACAATGTTTAGATAACTAAAGATATTCATTTTACTTTATGATTATTCCCCTCAAATATTCACTATGCATAAGACTTATTTTAGCAAGATGGGTTAACATATAAAGTAGGTAACTGCTTGTGTGGCTGCCTTATCTCAGAATAATTAATAATTTAACTCACTTTTGTAATCATGCAGCTTGTAATTTACTTCAGTATTTTATTCATCAAAAATTTCTTCTTGCTCCTGGCATGGCTCAAAAGCAATGTCCTTGGACGACAGAAGAGAATGTTTTACTACATCAGCTTGGGGACACATTTACAACCAAGAGAAATCAGTCTTCTGATACAGAGAATGAATCACTGTCATCATTTTTCCTAGGGATGTTAAGTGTAGATTTTAAAATGCACCGACTAAGAAATTATTCCAGACTCATTGTTTCAAGCTTTAGTCGTCCTCAAGCACAAAAAGACATGCTTTATTTTAAAGCCATTAAATTTCTGCTGGAAATAGTGGTATTTCATACAGATAATTTTTACTTCATATAGCAGCATAGTAAGTAAATGCATGGACTTACAAACCAGGCAATTGGGACGAAAAGGTGAAGAAGAAACCAGGGCAACTATTTTAATTAAATATAGAATTCATTTTAAGACATGAGGTTGACTTTACTAAAACTATAACCATAAAATATGTAATTTTCCTTTGCTTTTCCAAAGCATGACACAGATTATTTATCAACTCCCCCAGACATACCAGTGAGGGCAGAGACACATGCCGTGACACAAGGCTCGACAAGCCCCGCACACACAGGCACACCCAGGACGGCATCTCAGCTGCTCCAGGCTACAGCTCTGTCACCCCTCTCTCTCTCTCCATCCTGCTCACACAAATATGGCTTCAGTAAATACAGACCACTACAGAAAACAGCCTGAGGCTACAGCACTGCTCACACAGCAGGGCCAAATATTCTGTTCTCACACACTTCGCAAGAGGAAAGTCTTGTACAATAAGTACTATCTTGATCCATACGGTGTTCAGCATTCAGCAGTGCTTCACTAGACACACGCAGGTGGTGACCTAGTGTCACAGTCTATACGAATTAACTCACAGTTCATTATTATCTAACTCGGTAATAATTCATTATTGACTTTTAAATACTATATCCTTAGATTCACACCATTTTCATATTTCTAAAGCTCCCGAGTTTTCCATTCTTTGCCATGATGGTTTAAAGGCTAATATATACCAGGCCTTTACCCTGTGCTCATGTCCACATATTTGACAGCTAAGAAACCATTCTCTGCACCAGTCCACACTCTCCCTAATCATTCTGAGTAACAGACACTATTTGCTGTGGGAGAAAAAAGAAAAATCAAAACTATGCAGGATAAGCAATAAGCTTCATATTGACCACAATGCTAAACACAGTAAAGATTAATTTCCCTGTACTTAATATCAAAGAATAGCACCGAGATTTACTCTTCTTTAAACTGTAATAATATTAGTGTGATAGAATACTGCAATTAAATGATAGCTATAGGAAACTGGAAATTGGCATATTTTTAAATTTGGATGAATATAAAAATATTATTTTGGATGAACCTTTTCTTTTTCTCCTTTAAAAAGGTCATTTGCCTACTAGTTACCACCTCTTGACTAAATTTCTGTCCATTGTAAAGACTCTGCTGGGTTACAAAGTACAAGTTCAGCACATAAAAGGCAAATACTTTCTTAGCTAACATCCACCCTCTTCTACCTAATCCCTCTGCACTCTTATAGCTCTTTCTCTCCATTCCTTACCTCCCGCTATCATTCCCTCCGTCAAAACTTTTCTTGTATGTTCAGGAAGGAACCTCTTCAAGCCAAACTGTTTTTATTCCCATTCTTTCTTAGTGGTAGTGTGAGACCAGATATTCTTAATGCCAAATAGCTTTCACACGACTATAGGTTCTGAAGTTGTCTCTCTCTAGGCTGACGTTTCCTGCATTATTTGAATCTTTGGTCCAAGTCTCTTTGGGTTTATCAGAGTTTATTACCCAACATAAACTCTGATACATGGGTTTATTACATAAAAATAGAGGTGAAGGGAATGAAGTACCTCAGGTGGGGAGGAACCCTCTACTGTTTTTTTGGCTCTGAAAAGTAAGTACCTTGTCCTTTCATCTGCCAAGTGAAGAGAGCTTAGTCAAACTTTGTTACTGCTTGTGAGAAAGAAGATAGCTAACTGACAGTCACATCTACCACGCACTGAAAATCTAAGTATATGGCAATCAAAATCATCTTAAAATAAGTAATACAGTTACCTCAAGTCCTTGATAATTTTCTTTTAAAATTATGGAACTTGATATAACCTGGTAAAATAAATTCTAATGCTTAAATCTATTTTCTAGTATTTATGAATTCTTTGAAAGAAAGATATTACACAAAGAAGAAATTAAGGAACTTTTACCAACAGGCCAGCCAAGTAAAATAACTAGACAGAAAGCCAATAGTCTGAACAGGACATATTTGGTGGCAAATTATTTGACTGTTTTTAAAATATTTGACCATACTTTAAGTTTTCAGAATATATTACTATCATTTGAATCCTGATCTTCAAAAAAATGGAATTAAGATTTTACCCCATAATTTCAGATTTCTATGCAATAGTGTTTAGCCACTGGAAACAAACTGGTAAATATCAATCAGACAAATAATTCCTAATAACATTAAGGTTCATTAATGTAGGAGTTACTTATGCACAGTAGCCTCAGGATTTCAGTTTCCCTCCTAAAACCACAAATGGATTGAATTCTAAAATTCCTGCCAAATGGATTGAGATGAAGAGTTGGCTTGTGGTTTTGCATGAAAGTAACTGCTTGGCTCTAGGATATCAAATGAAAGTCAGCGGAATTGAATTATGCCTGCAGTACCTCAACATCTGGCTAACTAAGCTTCTTTTATTTGCCATTTAATGTGACCCCACTCTTCTCTGAAGAAACTAACATCTTGCAGCAACTGTGGATGGTTCTTTGACAAAAAAAAAACTACTTGAGACTCAGGTTAGCTTTGCAGATATCCAACTAATTTGACAAGACATCCAAAGCTGAACAGTGGAGTATTTCATACTGCATTTAATGGTGGCAAAATGGAGATAAATATCTTAATTGTCTTGTTGAGCACATGTATGAAGTTACAAATACCCACTATATCCCTCTGAATATTTGTTTTCATCTCAGAAAACAGGCAAGTCTTTGTAAGGCTCTTACAACAGGCACTCTATGCATGAATGAGTGTTAAAATACTTCCTAAATCCTTGCGCTAATTTTTCCTATTCTATTGCTGTATCCTAAATTTCAGAATACTTTGCCTCCTTGATTACAATGTGCTGTGTTTCTATTTTCAAAAATATTCTATTTATGAGTCAAAGCCACATATTTTCAAGAACCATTCTTAATTTTACTTTGGTGTCATGATTTAGAATAGATCGTAAATCATATTAGTAAACCAAAAGAAATCACAATTAGTCTTAATACTGTGCTATAATTTATTTTCTTGAATATTCTCTTTGCTCGGGCTCACACTAGATGATTGTTGCATGTGATTTACCTTTGACGACCTTTCCTGCATGACATCTGTGGTGATGATAGTTAATTCTGAAGTCATCTTCAAATCCAGAAAGGCTAAAAACCTCTGCTATAAATCTCTTTTTAAAGGATTCTGAGGTCAATCAAAGCTTTGAAGCTTGCTGAACTTTTGGGTAGGTAACCAAATCTGTACTTCCCATCTTCCTTCCTCTCACTCCAAGCCCTCAGATAATTTTGAAATATATCTATGAGAAGCCATCATAAAATTTCAGTTTCTCCTGCATCCTTTTTCTGTCTCCCATAAAGAAATAAACCCCAAAGTATACTCAAGTAGTGAGCAAAACAATCTGTAGAATCCTCATTATTAATTCAACTCAATTCAAAGGAACTGCTCTTGACATCTAAGGGATTTTAGGTTACTCCTCTCAGTTTTCATTGCTTGTCAAGAAACTTCCATGACAGGAATCCTTTCAGCATATTTAATCTAAATATGTTATAACGTTGTAAGCCTTGGAACAGCAGGATGTTTTTAAATAGTAACACATCCCATCATTCATTTGCTTGATTTCCATTTATAGATGATACACTACACTTCTTTTTTTTTCCTCCGAATTGATACATGGTTAACAATGAACTGAAGCACTGAAAAACTGAGGAGGGAAAAAAAAAAAAAGGGACTAGAACAACTATTTGATGGATTAAATGAAACTACTAAACTCCACCAAAATCAGAGCTGCTTCAGACTAAAGAGGAACTCTGGCTGATACACCACTAAAAAAACACTTGGAATTGCTGATTTATAAGCTCTCCTGAGAAAAATCTCATATGAAGGCTTTGTTCTGCCTACTAGCATGGAAATCTGCTGCTTGATACAGAAGAACTCACAGCATATCCTGCTGTCACTCAGGCAATTTGAAGTCCAGCTCAAGCAGACATGCTCTGAATGGGCCTTACATATCTGTAAGGGGTATGTGATAACAGTCTTTTAGTTTTCTGTAGAAATTTCATTGTTAGCCAGGTAGTAAGCTGCTTGAGAGTCGATACAGTTCACCAGAAAGTAGCTGCATACTTATTATTCTAACAGATAAGAAAAAAAATCCATGCAAGAGGTTTGAAAGGCTTCTAACACCCAACCTTTAAAAAGGCATTGTATTTCTCAAGTGGTTATTTCTGGACTATTAAAAGGAAAAGCCATTCTCTCTCTCTCAAGGATGAGCTGCCTCACTGTGCTACAGGCAGCAGTGAAAGAGAAATCAGTGTCTTAAATGCTACAGTACTATTAGCTCAGCCATGTGCTGATTACTACTAATATTCTTTACATAAACATATTTTCTCTATTCCAAAATTCTGAAAGTTGAGCTAGAAATTATCATCTCGTTTCCCTCAGCATTCAGTCTGGTTGATCCAGACTACCAGCCAGCCCTGACGGAGGCCTGGCAGCGACCACCCGCTTCGCAGACACAGCTCTAAGGCTGTGCCTCCCTCCACGCAGCAATACAGAACAGGCCTCTCTGGAGGACACTGCTCTCCTAGGAGCCTCAAGAAACCATCAGATGCAGACAACCAGAGAAGATGTTTGTGCTTACTCTATGTCAGGCTGCCTGAAGCATTCTTTCCTACTGGTTTGAGGGTGTTCTTCCTCAACCTTTTTCCAGTTTCCTCTTGGGCACAGTTTTTACCTCATTTAACCATTTACCTAAACACCTCATTTAATCATTTACTTCATGTGACCTCATTGAGCAGGTCTAAGGCTAAATCTCCAGGCAAGAGTCCCAGGAGAATTGACCACATTTAGGTCACAGTATGAGCGTTACAGTAACGTTATCATTAGCACGCTGCACTGTAGCTCTCCTCGTTTACAGTCCATCTTCTCCTCTAGAAAGCTTTAAAGACAAGAGACAACAGATAGGAAGGCGCCAATAGCAAGTCCAAAAGGCCCTTGTGCTGATGCCCAGCGTGATGCTCAGTGCTGTGGACAACACTCAGAGCCCCAGCAGCCTAATGACAGCCCAGTTGGTTTGTGGCCCACAGGAAGCTGTGAAGAGGTGTGCAAGAGTGAGGAGTAACAGTGGAAAAGGTGCTAAGAAAACCAGAAGAGGCAAGCGGAGGTCGATGTGGAAGGCTCATCCTATTTGGCAGTCAGCACTTCACATGGACAAGAAAGGTATCATCGTAATGGGACTAAAAATGCAACTCAGTAGACACAACAGAGCACCAAGAGAATAGTGTTGAGATGGAAAAAAACAGCTAAGCAGCCACATCCTAAAAAGGTAGATGTCCCCTATTTTGTTAAAACTTTACAGAGATAGCCTAAGAAGTTTTTTTTTTCATTTACTGTAATTGCAGTTCAATTGTGCAGTCTGTATAAGGACAAAGCATTTTCACAACTACCACTTCTATGTCCTGAAACTCTGCACTGGCTGAAGGAGATAAGGAACAGGTAAAGAGATGGCATTACATTACAGACACAAACATTGAAACATCTCTGTTTCAATCCTCCTCTGGAATCCTAACATCACTGGGTCAGTGTGACTCAGCTGCTGCCGTGTTAGTCAGGATTTCTCTTCAAGGACAAATGAGCCAACACAAAAGGTACCCAGGAACCCCAAAGCACAAAAAGGATGTTGCCTCTTTTAGGTAATAAGGGAAGTCATATATAAATTACTGCTATGCTAGAAAGTTTCATGCTGAGAAAGGAAAATTAATATTTTTTTCTCCCCGAACTCCATTTCCAGCTTCAAAAGACACAGGAAAGCACAGCAAAGAAACCATTTATCTTGACTCTGCTGCTACTGGATTAAACCTTTCCTCCCACTAAGCAAGAAAGTAGAGAATCAGAGATACTGATACTCATACGCTTAAAAAAAAAAAAAAAAAAAAAAAAGGAACTCAGAGGAAAAAGACAAAAGAAAAACCAACACGGAGAAATTGCATCTTTGTCTGTTTATTAAAGTCTCCGACGATCCTATAGCGAAAAGCATGGTTAAAATGCATACATATACATATATATAAGTACACTCGAGTATGAGGTGAAAGAAAAAGGCAGCCGGGGCTCGCTGCGCGTGGGAGCCCCACGCAGCCCCGCGGCCGAGGACGCAGCGTCTCCCTGGGCTCGAAGCAAGAAAGGAGAGGGGGAAATAACTAAATAAATGAGTAAAAAGACGGGGGTGGAGAGCCGGGGCAGGGAGTGGGTCGATCTGGGGTGTCTGCGGAGCGGGATTATGCAGGGCGCGGCAGAGCAGCGAGTGGAAGTGCCCTGCGCGGCTCCCACGGGTAAATCCGTTTCTCTTGGAGCTTTGGAGACAAAAGGAGAGGAGGAGGCCTAGTGGCGAGCTGGATATCTCTGTTAGTTGTCAGCGCAGGTCGACGGGCAGGCAGGGAATGCTAATCAGCCCGCGGCGCTGGGGCGGCCCCGACGCGCACACACATATACACACATATACACACATATACGCACACATATACACACATACACACCCATACACACACACGGACCCGCCTCACTCCTCGGCGAGCACGAGGATCGATAGCGACCTCTCGGTTCGGCCAACGCTTTATTTGTTTGGCCGAACAATGATATTACCGGCCCTAAACGTTGTATACAGCAAATGTCTTCCTAAATCAACACAATAGGATAGCTCAGAGCTACCGCCTGCCTCTCCTCTAAGGAGCCCAGTTCTCCTCCTTTTCCATCCCTCCTCTTCTTTCTTTCTTTCCTTCTCTCTCTTTTTCTTTCTTTCTTTCCTTGCTTCTTTCTTTCTTTCTTTCTTTCTTTCACCCCCGCCCCCCTCCTTTTTTTTTTTTTTATAACTGGGGATAGTTCATACCCTGTAGTTTTGGATTTGATCCACGGCTTTAAGCTTGATGGAGGGCTCTGCAGACAAGTAGATGTATATACACTATTATACAGCCATCATTGAGATTACTAACAGTGAGGCTCTTGTCAGCCAGACGGTCCTGCTTTGAAACACTACTCACATTATCCTTTTTTTTTTTTTTTTCAAAATTGGGAGTAAGGGGAAGGAGGGGAGATACAATTTCCCACTGTCCCCTTTGTTAATTGTTTTCTTTCCCCGTAATTATATTTATAACCCAGTTGGGCCCGTTTCACGTTGTTGACTTTGTATTTCTGGTGGGAACCACGTGAGGTGGGAAATGAAAGATCCTGACATCCTTGCACTCTTCCATGGTGTGCTTGGGACCCCCAAGCCGCAATCGCCGGGAGCAGTAGGATGAGGCTCCATCACCGCGGCCTCGCGCCTCCCCACGGGCATCAGGGCCAGACGCTGCCCGCGTGGGTGACAGGGCAGAGGCAAAGCCGGTTTCGACCCCTCATCCTCACTGGGGGTGTTTTATTTTATTGTATATACATATATTATTTTCAAGTGCCTGCATCTTGCATCGGAGCAGCTACCAGCGCATATTAAGACACGCTTAAGAAAAAAAAAAAATCCCAGATACCACTTCAACCTTCAGAAAGAGATAAAGTGAGAGGGAGGGAGAGGGGGCAGGAGCTGCAAGAAGAGAGTCACCTTGGCCAGTGTCGCTTTGTGATCTTGGCCGTTGCGTCCTGTCCTCCAGCTCTTCTGCGCTGGATGCCCCGTGAGATCACAAAGGAGAAACGGAAGGTGCTGAAATATTTAAGGGAGGATTTAAGCCCAGAGCCTTCACTGAATGAAGAAGGGGAAAAAAAAATGTTGGAAAATGGATTCGCTGACAAGTAAGGATAATAAATGAGAGGCGCTTTCAGATAGATATCTCAGACGTGAAATTGCACCCAGCTGGTTGTGTAAGCAAACAAATAGTTTCATGTTAGGGACTCTCGACTTGTGGCTTGATGAATAGAACACGACAGAGGTAAATGGCTCTTTAACTCATTTAGGAATAAAACTCTTTGGCTTCCTAAGTAAAAGACCTGGTGACGCCATGGGTCTTGAGCAAGCACTTTAACAAGAGTTTTATTAGTTGCCACTCACATTCTCAGATCTCTCGCTTCCTCTCTTCCTCTTCTCCCCCTCCTTCCCCCTCCCCCACGCCCCATTTCTCTGCCTCGCTCTTATTTATTTATTTTCCCTGGGAAACGTCTTCTCGTGTGGGAATCCCCCACGTCACCTGGTTGGGAAACCCGGTAGGTTGCAAAGCAGCAAGGCAGGCTTCGAGGCTGCGGGACTCGAACCAGGACTCGGAGCTTTGCGGTGTTTTTATTTATCGCTCCTACTGCGCCCCGGAATCACCGAAAAAAAAAAAAAAAAAAACTCATCCTCGGCTACTCTGACCCTCTGGGGATTAAAGAGGCGGGGGATAGGGGGATCTCACGTCAAAGTCAGTGACTGTGAAGCCAATTAGAAAAAGAGCCTTTTAAAACAAATATATAGGTTTTTTTTTTTGTGGCCATTTTACCGTTTCTAAAATTAGTCCTGTTCCGGTGGAAAAGAATTGGAAGAAAAGTGGGAAGAGGGAAGACCGAGTCTCATCTCTCCCAATAAAACTCAAAGTAGACAGGATTAAGGATCAAGTTTTCTTAAAAAAAAAAAAAAAAAAAAAAAAACCCACGTTATTTCAGGACTTAAAAACTAGCCCTTTGAACAGTCTAGATGCTGCATGAAACCCGAGGAAGCACATGCACAGTGCGGGTAATAGCCGTGCACATGTCATTAGGGGACATTGTTTCTCCGCGGCTCTGCCCTGGCTCGCTGGTGCTGCCGGAGCGCGGCCCTGCAGCCTGGCCCCGTCCGTCCCGCCGTCCGCCGGTCCGTCCGCCGGTCCGTCCGCCGGTCCGGGGCTCTCCTCGGGGCACCCGCCCCGAGACCTCCTTTTGCTTTATGAGCAGAGCTTGCACCTACATCTAGGACAGTGCAAATCCGCTTCAAAGGGGCTGGAGTTCTCGAATGGAGTGTTTTTGTTGGAAAGGGAACGTCTGGCTTTCCCATGTCACAGGTATTTTTTTTTAAGGCGAAGACTTAGTCTTAAGCCCTTTCCATCTGCAAAAATATACAGTTCTTTCTGTGTCGAGAGCCAAACAGAGTTACCTCCACGTGGAACAAAGTAGAATTTACTTTTCTCCTATTACTTTTGCTGTCACTTAAAATGATCCCACGCCACAGGCTCTCGATAAAACACTTTCCGTATAAGACAGCAGTAAAAGAGTTGGGTTTTTTTGTTTTTTTGTTTTTTTGTTTGTTTGTTTGTTTTTTCATATAGGACACGTCGCTTCATTTCTTAAGATCGTCGCTTTTAGTGGTGTTAATCGTGCAATGAAAAAGGTCACTTACGGTGGAATCTCCCTCCCTCCCTCCCCCCTTTTAAGCCCTGACTAATCCCGAGGGCTGCGGGCGCCTCTCCTCGCCGCAGGTGGAGGCGGCCGCTGCCCGCGGAAGGGGCGTCCTCCCCCACGACTCCCACTCCGAGCCGCCCTGGTCCAGGCTGGCATTTAGGAGCCTCTGCACGCATTTCTTGGGATGAACGTGTGGGACAGGCCGTGTAGGAGGAGGACAACCTGCTGCTTCGCCGCTTTTGCCGCTTTTGCCTGTTTCTCTATCTCTTTTTTTCTTTTCCTCTTCCCTCTCACCACCACCTCCATCCCGCTTTTTCCTCCCCTCCCTGGAAGTGCGGCCGAGCCGTGGAGGAGCCCGGGCGAGCGCAGCCTGCTCGCGGCGCGGCGGGCGCAGGGGGCTTGCAGCGATCACAAGGAAGGCGAAATTTACCTGGAGCTGGTTTCAAAACAGTGTGTTGCACGTAAAAACGAGTCAGCAGAAACTTAACGCGAGGGACCTGGCCCCTCGTCACATTCACCTTTTTTTTTTTTTTTTTTTTTTTTAAAATATAGCGCCTGGTGACAAGATCATACGGTGG
>JAUBNY010000489.1:1771549-1782394 GCA_032275445.1 Crypturellus soui
ATATGCCCGGTTGCCTCCCCCTTTATTCAAATGAAGTCTTAGGACTCCTCTGTCTCCTTTTTGGACATTCAGTTCTTGACAGTGAGATTTTCCACGCATCACTGTCAAACAGAAAGAACTGCCTACAAACAAAGCTCTTCCGACGCAAACCAAGTCTAAAGTGATTACTCTACTAACAAGTAGCAAACACTTTTGCTGAATAAGACTTCTCTGCTGTACCTCAAGCAAGTCCCATACTTCCCTTGGGACAGCTCCTGAGGAGAGCTGCTCAGCTGGCGAAGCTGCACCTCAAGTGAGCGCCGTGCGCCCCCCAGGACAGCTCCTGAGGAGAGCTGCTCAGCTGGCGAAGCTGCACCTCAAGTGAGCGCTGTGCGCCCCTCAGGACAGCTCCTGAGGAGAGCTGCTCAGCTGGCGACGCTGCACCTCAAGTGAGTGGCGTACACCTCTCAGGACAGCTCCTGAGGGGCGCACGGCCCCAAGTGAGCCCCACAGCCCAAGCAAGTATTATTATATGCATTTCCCTCTGCTTCTTAGAAACCTCAGCTCGAGCTGTCAAAGACATAAAGGGGCAAAGAACCCTTTCCTCCTTGGGAAGGGAGCAGCAGGGCCCTACGATCCAGGACACTTTGCGAGGGCTCCAGATCAAACCTGCTGCGGCTGTTTCCCAGTTACCACAGAAGGATGTTTATGTCTTTTTGTTGCTCGCCACTGAGCCTAAGCTTTTTGCTGGCCCTCAGAGCTCACAGAGGGGTTTGAGACTTGATGCTTGGGCAATAATTGAGGCAGACAGTAGCAAACAACTATCAGGGAAACTAACAGTGATTCCTCCACCCTACGTGCCCTCCTCTCAATCTTCTATGGTTCTGTTTGTTTTACCATCCTTAAGTTGTGTTCTCTGCAGCAGCAGTATGGGCCACTCAGCTATTGTCACACTGGCTTTAAATTGTCCCATCAACATTACAGGACGCATCTTTTCTCCCTAGTTCTAGGTACATCTGCCAAGAAACACTATCTTCACGCATAAGCCCATCAGGCTCTGGCAATGCCAACCAAACTGCAGCAATAGCAAATCTCCTGGGATACAGACTGGGACAAAACTGAAGAGGAAAGAATAAATAAATATTTAAGATATAAGTGGCATTAAAACGTTTATTTGCATCAACAGAATTTTTACTCGAGTTATGGAAAACTGAACTTTCCTCGAGGTCACCAGCAGCTTTCTCTCTAGTTCTCTCCCCGAATGCTGCTTCTTACTATATCCATCTGTATCATCTCAGTCACTAATACAGAGAGATTTCAAACAAACTGCAAAGAGCCATCAACTTTTTCTCTGGTACAAAGATGAGGGAAAATTCTGATATTCCCAATAGAAGCATTTTTTTAGTCAGTCACAAGGAGAACAGCCATTTTGAAGGTGGTCCACTAATTCTCACTGCACCTTGCCATTCTGTGCCCACCTCCACAGCAATCCCCAAGCACAAAAGCTTCTTTGGTTAGACACTGTCTTTCATCATAGAATTATCTTGTACTCACACCTTCTCAGAAAGTGTCAGAACAGTTGCACATGGCCTAGTATTTGCTTTTAAAGAAGCAATGGTGTAGTTCAAATGTTGGAATGATTCCTTTAACTTGTTTTTAACTGAAGGACAAAATTCTTCATCTGTGACCCCAGGGCAACCTGCAATGTGGATACTGACCTAGATTCCCCTCCTACATTATTTTCTTCAAAGCAGGAAGCACCATTAAAGATTCTGCCAGGGTGGATTTTCTAAAGAAGCATAAGTATGTTCTGTAGCCAATGATAAATCAGATGCTGATACCTACAAAGCTTCCTTGACTTAAAGGAGGTCAAACAAGCGACTTACCCCTGCAACTCCCCCAAATACAAAAAAGCACCTCCAGAAGCATTACTGTAGTGATAAGACAAAGCAGTGCTGTTTCTGCAAAATCTTCTTGTGCATGGAGACATGTGCCAAGACAGATGACCCTGGAAAACTACCATCACCTTCCACCCCTGTGTCATTACCTGTCAATTGGATATCATTATCCACACACTATTGAATTAAGTTTGGTTCGTGCAGTCCCAGAGAGTGTGGGAACACAGCTGCACTGGCTTTCTTGGCAGTGAATTCCTTTGTTGCGAGATGAACAATTTTCTTGTTTGTTCAAGCTGGCAGATACAAAATCCCTGAAAGACTGAAACCAATTCCTTGAAGAGCAGGAACAAAACACAGTTTACTGGTATCTTCAGATTAAGTGGTTTCTGAGATTTTGATCTTTAGCTTAATTTTAATTATCTTCCTCAAAGCTACCGAGATAGGACTACTTTTATGTTTGCTGGTTTGCCAGGACTGCAAATACTGAAAATACGAAGATATTCATCCATTCTATTTCCAACCAACTTTCCATCATTTTATTCTGAATGAGTATGCAAATAAATTGCTTGAAGAATAGGACAGTTTTATTTCAAGGATTTAGACCAGTCTCAGCCAACTCTGGCTTTGAAACTCCCCTACTGTGGGATTGCAGGTACCTCCAACTATTACCCTGGGCAGAGATGTCATTCAAGTCTATTCCTATACAGCTACTAAGTTGGCGATTTTGCGCAAACGGCTTGTAGGCATTTCTCTTCTTTTACTGTAATAAATTTATACTGACACCTAAGGAAAGCCTACCATCTGCTGGGAACCAGGGAAGCCTTATTACTCCTTACCTGAAATGAACAGACATTTAAAGGTCATTTTCCCTGAATGTTCTTCAGGTTCCTTTGGCTTTATAATAAGGCAAAACCCATATCAGTGAGAAGGTCAGAAACAGTCAAGTGAGATAACATTAACAGAATAATTGGGTTTGGAATAGAGTAATAATAAATAATAAAAGAAAAAAAGGCCTGGCACCAGTACAAAAAAAAAAAATCCCAGAAAATTATACTCTAATAATTTTTTTTCCTCCCCATGGAAATCAAATTGTCTCAAAGTGATATTCTGCTGTATCCAATTATTTCATTTGCTCATTTTAACATCACTTTTCTTCCATTTAAAACTAAAACTTGTTCAGAAAGTGCTAGGTCTTCATCCTGTTAATGAAGGCAAATCCACTCAAGAGGACAATGCATAATAGACATTCAAACAGTAATATTCTTGAAGCTTTACATCTGAAAACAAACAAACAAAAAAATCTCCTGCTATAGTTTTCAGTTTTAACGGCACTGGTTTGGGCTGTGCCAGTGAAGAATTAGTTTCTACTTTAGGAGTTGATCAAATGGCGGTGCTATGCATCATTATTTGTTTCTGCATTCTGTATATTTTCAGTTCCTATCAATAACGCAGGTCCATCTGTTTTCAGCTACTCTGCCTCTAAGGATCATCACATATTATTGACCTATATAAACCATATCCTAATGGGATTTTGTTTGTCCTCAAAAGAAAAAAATAAAACATTTTTCAATAACATTGATCATGAATCTCCCAAGCTACACTGAGCTATAGAGCATGTGTGTAAGGAGCCAGGATCACTACAAAAAGGATTTGCTCTCTTGCAGTTGCACTGATGCAGCAAGGCACAGCCCCTAGGTGATGAGCAAGGAACTTCTAAACCACTATGAGAAGGGAGACAGGACCACCACCAACTGGTAGCCTCGCTTGCTACATTAGGGAGGACGGAGACATGCAACCTTTTTACTGGTGGCATTAAGCAAACAACAGGTTATTTTTGTGAAGGGTTCTGAAGCCAATACTAAAAGTCAACATATGGGGTATATTTTTTTCAGAGATTTAGTGAGATTATGAGATGTCAAAGTCTGTTCTTATTAGTTCCTATAGAAATTAAGATACCCTTTCCATTTTGAAAAACACATGGCAACTCTCTTCCTGTTCAGACACTTGGATCAATCTTGTAATAGTTAAAATCCTTCCCATGATCTGTTAATGGCAACTATTCCACTGATCTGAACAGTCTGAGCATTGTTCTTATAATGAATATTTCCTTAATGTGTGAAGTAAAGAAGTTAATATTAATTAACCTACCATTCAAGTGCCCTATTATCAAAGCATGTTTTTAATTCATTTTGAGATGCAGCCTCTGACTCCATTATGTTCCAAGAGCAGGTCATGCACCAACACCAGGGACCTGCAGATAGCATTAGCTGGCAGCAATCACCAAATGATGATGTGCTGAACTTTATTTGTTTCATTTATCTATTAAGACAGTCTCAGTGGTCTGTAATCCTCTCCAGCATGTTGTTTAACATGCAGGTGAAAGGAAGTAATCTTCTTCCTGAATGTAAATGCTTTCTTGAAGAGCAGCCCCCTGACACATTCCCAGGACATGGCCTAGGTATCATGTCCTGTATTAGCAGAATGAGGCATGAAGAACAGTTATTAGTACACAAGAGTTGCTCATCCTGCAGTCAGCACAGTTGAACTTCATTAACAGATAAGAACTTGCCCGAGCTTTTCCCTATTTGCTTGGGCATCCTATGCTTAAGCAACGTGGTAACAGACACTATCAGAAGCCTTGCAAACTATTCATGAAATTAGAGTTTTTAATTTTCATTTGGATTATTCGAGTTGCATCTCATTCAGAAGTGAGGAACCACCATCTCACAGCCCTTTCCCAAGTTTCCGCAGTCTCCTCAGGCTCTGCTGAAGTGAAGGTGCTCACTCTTCCAGCACCAA
Source organism: Crypturellus soui (assembly GCA_032275445.1). NCBI lineage: Eukaryota > Metazoa > Chordata > Aves > Tinamiformes > Tinamidae > Crypturellus > Crypturellus soui. The sequence continues at coordinate 1,776,226 of JAUBNY010000489.1, forward strand.
AAGGCTAGAAGGGGAAACTGTGTGAAAGCAGCTGTGGAGGGACAACAGAATACAACAGATTTTCTAAGGTTTATTTTGCTGTGACACTGATGACATTATACAAGAGAAAATTTTTCACTAAGTTGGTAGCTTGTAACAGTGTCTCTCAGGACATGCATTATCATGTAGAAACATCCAGAACTACTGCCATACATGGCTGGAATTCTGATCTTCAAACTAAGGCATAAAGCACTCCATACATATCTACCTTTCAGTCTCTATTCTCTGCTTGGAACTGTCTGGAAAATGTGCCATAGGAATTAAAATACTGTTGTTCAATGCACAAAAGTAAGCTGAATCATTTTCTAAATAGTAGAAATCTGACTAAATTTACTGTATGGATTAGCTGACATAGAAAATATCTGCAAAATAACACAGAATCAAGATTGAGGAATATTTGTAGTTTTCTTTATCCCAGCAAGGAGAAAGATCTTTCTGTTTCAATATGTTTTCTGGATGAACGTTGCTGCTTTTGACATGAGTACTAACAACATTGTACAAGCAGAGCTATTTAAGCTTTGGCTTTACACAAGGCAGCTCTATGGAAATTAAACTGCGTATGGAAGACTGCAGCAAAGCTCTCTATGCCACTGAATTTCTACCAGAAGGCTGGAGCAAGCACCAGCTGGATGAGAGATTGCAGAAAGGGCCAGGAACAGAAGTGTTGCTACTGGTCTTTGCAGGCTTGCACAGAAAGTCACGCTCAGCGTAAGGCAGGAAAATGGTTGGAGATTTATTATACCCATCAACTTGTTCCATTTCCTTCCAACACTAGCACACACACGGTTTTGCTTAGTCACAAACATCAAGTTGAGATTATCACTGAATCCACAAACTGGTTTAGCTCACGATTGTACTGCTGAGCTTCATTGCTCTGACCTCAAACGGAGGAATATTCCTGAAAAGTATTTAAAGTTAAAACATTTTGTTTTTAGAGAGAGAAACATGTTATCATACATTCAATTTATAAAACCAACTCCCCTCTCTCCCCCCCCCACTACCCCTCTCTTCCTCTCTCTCTTCCTCTCTCCCTCTCCCCTCCAGCAAACAGGAACCTTTTCTTTCTTTAAAGTTCTGGGCAAGCTTATGCATGAAGAATGCTTCAAAAGAGACAAGAACCATTTTCATGCTATTTTAGAGTCCCCAGTGCAGGAAACTGGCTGTCCTGAGGATAGATCACACCACCAGAAGCTGGCAGATTGTTTCTAGTCCTACCCTGTATCACGTGCCATGTGCTGCCTCACAGTAAATCCTCATTTTGGTTTCCTGCCTAATTGCTCAATTCAGCATTCACTTGCTAGTGCAGTTTGTCCTATGCCAGGCTGCCATGTGTTTCTCCATGGCTGTGCTTCACTGCTAGGGCTAGTTGAACAAACAACCACCCATAATTCACTCACATTTCCACAGCTAAAATGCCAAGTTTTGTCCATTGTAACATATAAACATTCTATTGATAATTACTTGCAAATATTTATATTACAGATTGGTATAAACACACAGATTCTGAACATTCTCAATTTTAAGTTGAAAACTTAAAAATTACAAATACAAAGTACATCTTACAAATAAAATTGTAAGTTGAAACGATTCTGGTCATTATCCTAAATCTTCCACTTTGTTAATGACAGAGTACAGACACCTACGTGGAAATTCTGATGGTCAACTCTAGCAATGTCAATAACAAATAGGCAACTGTCTGAAACAGAGTGCAAATGAGTGAGTGATACTCAGAAATAACCACCCTTCTTCTTGCACATTTCTTTGAGCAGGTCCTTCATTATTCCTTCATACTCTCCAGCATTTCTGTCCACAGCGAATATGCAACGATAAATACTAGAAGTTGAGTTTGAAATCAGAGAACCCCTATTGATTTCTAGTAGGAGAAAAAAAAAAAAAATGAAACTTTTATGGACAAAGAGAAGGTCAGTGCCCTTTTTCCTGAAATAATATAATTTATAAATTCCAACACATAAATATAGAAAAGCAAATCCTCTGTGTGAAGTAAACTTCTCTAAGAGTTAGTGCTAATAATTCCAGGACAAGTCTCCAAAAAACTGTGATCTTTTATTTTCCTGAGACCAAAACATGATGCCACAGGCAGGTGCAGTCCGCAGTTCAGATGCCAAATCTAACCATCCCGTGCCCAAATTCTGGATTTCTTCCAAAATAAAGCCTCAGTTTGTGCAAATGTAACAAACACCATCAGAAGTACCAGATTAACAAGGACAATTAAACACTAGCACTATAAGGCACCAAGCTGAAAGGCCCTTCCCAAACTGGGTTTCCATGATCTAGGAACACCTGTCCTAATGAGTTTTCTTCAGAATCTCTGGAATTAAATCAACAATCCTCAGCATCCCTATCTCTACAGAAACTGCACTGAAAAGTCTGTGTATTTGACTATTTTGTTACGGTAATCAGACAGAAAACTGTGAGAGAGCATGGTTGTGTAAACCAGCTGCAATCCCATAGAGTATTCTCAAAACTCCTGTACTTAGTGGTACTTAGACCATCTTGTTAATTTTGCTCCTGTGTACAAACCTATAGAAATATATAAAACTAATAATACATGAAAAGTCTAGTCTTAAAATAGTCCATTAGCTGAAATTAATCTACACTATGATAAATAGGTATTATATTAATTTTTTACTCTGACCAATGGAAAAAGTTGTATTTCAGCTGGTGCTGGTTAATGCAGTTGGAGAATTCTCATCAGCGATCTGAGAATGATACAGAGGGCAGAGATCAGTTCTTCCCTGTGACAGTTTATTCTGGCATGTTAGGAGCAGGCAGGCAGTAATAAGAGCTGCAAGGCTAGGCCATTCTCATATAATTCTCTCTTCCCTCACTGCCACTTGCTGCACTTCCCTGCATCTCTTCAAATGCACATCTCCTCCTAAGCGTTGACAATTCCTCTATTTTGGCACATTTATTTTGTATTCCCTAAAGAACATAGCACCAAATACCAGGATACACAATTATCTTGTAGATGATATGGATACTGTCCTGCAAAAACTGGTTTAGGTGAAGTGGATAAGCTTTAAAGAAACAGCTGTCATTTCAGAAGCCAGTATAGGAACTCTCAATTTATACCCAGGCCTACTTATTTTGACCTATGTTTGCATGTTCTGTTAATATATCATTCAAATGGGTTAGAGGTATCCACATATGGAAGTGAATTCCAACAGGTGAATGTAAATTATACAAATGACTATGCATATCACAATGGTTAGTGCCTTGGGATGAATGTCATGATACATTTGGAGACAACAAGTGGGCACAACCATCTGTGATAGTTGTCTATACTGTGGGAACACATCCAATAGACAAATGAGAAGAGGTTTTGAGAGCCTGATGGAGATCATCTGCACTGCATAGCAAAATACTGGCTGGATGAGATACAGCATGCTCTCAAACATATGCCTATTCCAGAGAGGACTCTAGAGCACTGTTTTATGCCTTACACATTTCTCGTTACTTGCAGCTCTCCAATAAATATATTGTTTATTCACAGACGTTGAAGTACAGGTGTAGCCTGAACAGTATAATCCACAAAGTACAAAAATGGCATTTTAAGGAGCACAATGCACCCACATGGCTTTGTAGGGAGAGACCTGTGCAAGAAGTACTGATCTGACTCATGTAAAACCTTTTGGAAAACCTGTACTCTTCTGGGCCGTTTCTGTCAGGTTCAGCCTCAGAATTTGCCAATCCCTACACACTCAAACACCACAGCACCTCCAAATCCTAGACCAAGGGGACCTAGGGCAAAGGTATGTGCAGCTCTGCACAAAGCCTATGCCTCCCACAGGATGAATGCTAAGGGACTCTCTTGGACATGAGCTAATATGGCATAGTAAAAACACGAAAGTACTATGATACCGTTCTTCACGTCTCCAGTTCCTGCAATGTAGTGACAAGACACTGGCTGCCTCAGAAAAAGCCTGCTCAACTGCGGCAGCTTTACTGGAGCAGGATGCAGTACACGCAAAGGCAAGTTAACGGCTTTCAGGTCCTAGAGGACCACAACCCAGGGCAGCTGGTTCTGTACTGCCCTGCATCACTAAGACTGGCAGATCTACGACCTAGAAACAGCTGTACGATTGGAAGGCCTGTTCTGCTCCCAATTGCACTCTCTTTGCTGTATTTCTTGAACGCTGCAGAAGAGCATCGCAAGACTTCTATGAACACTAGGCAATCCATGCCCAAGCACTCCATTTCTAACTACAAAAATGCTGACTTTCAAATAAAAATATGCACAAAAGTAAATAGCTCATTATGTTATTTTGCTTTTGCCCACTCTCTTAATCTTGCTCTTGTTGAGCATGTAAATGCAGACATTGTGCCAAGCAGAATAAGTAACTGTCTTACACACAGTACTGGAGAAGCTCCTTCCTGCCTTCTGTCTGTGAATTTCAGCATGCTCTGATAGAAAACCCTATTACTCTGAGAGTTGTTTTCTCTCACAGTTAACTATGATTTTAATAAGGAAAAAATAGCTATACTTCTGTGAAACAATTACATTTGGGAGTTGCATTAATAAGTGTAAAGCTGCACAAACCTGTAAACACACAGCATACACAAAAGATTAAAATGTCCCCAGCAAAATAGGATTTTGCTATTTTAACTGTTCTACATAATCTCGAAAAATGTTCAACCGGCGAACTCTAAAGGGAACTCTCATTGTCTACCTAGTGACGCATAGATGAATCCCTCTTTCCTGAAGAACTTGACAAAAGTGGAATACAGAGTTCATTATTTACACCAGGAGGCCTGTTGCCTTATGCTTCATTAAATCTGAAGACTGAATTACTGCTTGAATGATCTCTAGCAAGAAGATGACTAAAAACATTTCCAGTAGATTAATAATCTTAGAGAAATTCGTTAATTTTCCTGCATTGCTAGAGAAAAAAATCCATCAGGTTCGAACACTTCGTATTATAAAAGCACATACTAAGAGCTAAAGTACGGGGGAAAAAATAGGTCTGCAGAAATCAAACACACAATCACAAAACTAATTTGGGTTCTCTGAATATCCATGATATTGCAAGAGAACTCTCAGAAATGCTGCAAGTAAAAAGTGCCTAAATGAAAAGCTCTCACCCTGGGCTGCGCTAGAGTATACAATACTCCATACTTCTGCTCACTTGCATGCTTCTGCACAGCTCTGCAAAAAATAAAAATCTGTTTGCCTTCATCAAACCACAAAATAAAAATGAGTTCAAGTTTAATGGAGAATTTAGAACATTATGTCAAGCTTGCCCCTGCTGAAAGTGAAGAGAGATCACACTCAGCCATCCTCAAGTAGCTATGGCACCACAGCAATCAGGAGTCTAATCAAATATACTTGACAGTCTATTAAATGCAAGGAATTCAGGTATGACATGGTGGTTTTCTGCATTATGCAAATATTATGAAATATCACAAATATCTTAGAGTTAGAAAAAAAGCCAAATCAGAAAATTTAGATATGAAATATATGAGATAAAATGCAGTATCTGCAAAGCTTGATAGAGCCTAGATCAGCACTTCGAAATCAGGGCTGCTTTTTGAAAACATGACAGCATTATATACTGTGTTCACATTCTGAAATACATTCCTTAGCTCATTAGTGCTTTAACAGTTCAGATTATAGTTTATTTGCAACATACTAAACCGTTATTAAAAGGGACTCGTGATGGACACTGTAAAGGTAGGTCATATTCTAAAATCTAAAAATTCTTATTATTTGACTTTTGTCTTTACACACACATGTAACAACTGCGCAACAAATGAGGCTCCACATATTTCACATCTGGTTTGATCCAATAACTGATCTTCATACTTATCTTCCTGTCTCTCTTCACTGTACATGCGCTAAGGAACAGTGTTTGCCTTGTCTACTTTCCTGGTTGTCAGTGTTTTAATACCGGGTTATCTCCTCACACAGCTGAGGGAAGAGAATGCCTGGCTGCCACGCTTATCCCACATGCAGGGGGAACAGGAAGGCCTCAGAGGATGCGATGGTTTCCCCCAGGGAAACCTAAAAAAGTGGCTGAGATGCTGACTCGTGACAGAACATGACGCAGGGCTTGGGCTTACTCAGAAAACAAAGGGGTTTGTGGCAGATTCCCCAAGCCAAACAATTATC
>JAUBNY010000489.1:1839312-1851382 GCA_032275445.1 Crypturellus soui
AAATTCCTGATTGGCCCTTAAATCCTACTTCCAGTAGGCAACAAAAACAGAAAATCTGACCAGCACACAAAATAAAATATATGGGCAATGTAAACTTTACTAGAACCCACACATTCACACAATGTCTGTCTAAGCAGCTATTTGGGCTACCAGCTGCAACACTACCAAGAAAAACAGACAGTACCACAGTATTCCCTTCCATTTATGGCTGTAATAGAAAAGATAACAGTAAATATATCTTCTTCTTACTGGAATCTTGTAGTTTCTGGAAATTAGACTATTATAATTATAATCAAGTACAAAGGTGCAGTACTTGAATTTGGCAATAATTATAAATAATTCTAGTTACAAATTTATACTGGGAATTAAGTCTTCCTGCAAATACATGCAAAATGCCACTGAACTGGATAGAGAGAAAATAATTCAATGATTCAGTCACTGGAAGATCAATTTAAAAATACCAAATTATGTTGAAAATACATGTTTCAGGGTATGTGCTTGCTTAAAATGCAGATACATTTATAGTTACTACGAACTAATTCACATTATGGTGAATAAGATTACATATTTTTAAATTTGAGAAGAATTGTTAAATATACATGGAGTTATTCCACTGCTTTTAAAATCTAAAGGTAGATTTAGCATAGCAGTCAAGACTATCTGCAAATGGTTTAAAGATCCTGTATTAGCTTTAAATGCATCACTGTTACTGCTGACAAATGTACTGCAACAGTACCAACCTTAAGCTGAATTATTTTTCCAGCCATCACTCTTATGACTGCACTGTGGCATATTCTGATTTTTCTTCTGTGGAAGGTACTGGTTACTACCTACACTACAACTCAGATGAAAAACCTCTTCCTGTATTCTTATTCAAAACTCTCTGAATTTGCATAAAGTTTCAGAAAAACAAGACAGTTATCTGGCTAATTTCTTATTTCTTATTCTCTTCCTATTTTCTGATAGCATTTTGCAATCAAAAAAAAGGAAAAAAAGAACTGAGAAAAAGAGGAAGAGGCAGAGCTGATCTGTCAGTGGAAAGACTTCTTTGAAATATTACTAGAATATTACCAGATTATAGCTTCCATGAGTGCACATGGATAACTATCCTGGAGACAACCATGATAAACTATGCATGGAAACTATGCCAGAAAAGATTAGAATGCAAAGGGAATGCTCTCCATCAGTTAAATTGTGGATGAATAGATTGAAAAGAGCTTGGACTTCTTGAGCACGTTTATTGCTGGCTTTTCTTGAGTTTTACAATATACTTCATTCTTAGCAAAATGTACATTGCCAATGAATTTTGCAGGAAATCAGCAGTTCTACTGGCAAAGTTCTAAAAGTAAGGAGAATACAAGGTGAAACCTGCAAAAACACAAACGAAAGAAGAGGCTGGAGTGCCAGCCTGTATCCTTGCACACCTGAATTAAAGCTCTGGCACCTCTCACTGACTGTACCACTGAATGAGAATGATACTGAATATCTGCAGAGCAAATGAGGCATCTAAAATCTGGTTTGTTTATAAGAACATACGGCATCTACAGCCATTCAGAAAATCCAAGATGAGTCAGCTTGTGCGGCTTTAGTAAACAGCTTTAGATTTTTAACAGCTTTATGATTTAAACATAAAAGTATAGTATATTTTAAAACTTTAAAGATATATAAGAGTTTTAAGCTGAAGATCAGGCTTTCCAAACAATTTTATTGTTTGCGAAGAACTGTGTAACTCTCTAACTTGTTTGAGAATACAGCTTAATTTGTAGTTATACATTTTATACATAACAGTAAAAAATTGACAGTTTCTGATTTGGATACTTCCTAAAGCTTTTGGTGGTGCAGAGGGGAAGTTATATATTGACAAAAATACTTTAAAAAGAACTATACTATCATTTAATTTGTAACTTTAACTTAAACTCCTTGCAACTCCTGCCAATGCAGAGAGTCTTGCAGTGGGCTTTGCTCCACTTTCTCCCATCTCAGTCATATGCCTGCAAACAACAAGTTGTGAGCAGCCTGGTGTAAAGGGGATGCCACAGTGGTGCCTAGACTTCTGCTATGCGCTGGCACAATGCTGAGGGGAAAATTTGTGCAAGGTCTGTTTAGTGATTCAACATCCTTTCTCTTCTCTTTTGGACAAAAGAAGGATGAAGAGCTCAGACTGCTCTCACCAGGACCAGAACCTAAATGTTAGCATATGACTAGTATCAGTCTTGCTCCTAATGGCTACACACTTAGTTAGACCCACACAATGTTGATTTACACCAGCTGATGACAGCTGGCATTGACCCTAGGAGAGAAAAGCACTAACAAGACATGTTAGCCCCACGTGAAGTTTACAGTTACTCAATTGCAATAGGTCAGTGACATGAATATACAAACCATATATGTTGAAATAAAAAGAAGGCTCTCGCTTGATGCTCTTTGCTTGGCCGGAAGTTACATATATCTTTGTAATTACAGACATAAGCACACTTCTACCAGACCTTCAGCTGGCCTGATAAATGGTATGGTGGTTTTCCAAATCAAGTGGGACAAGTCAGGTGACAAATGATTTCCATTAGCTTCAGCAGAATGGAAACAAAACAGATCAATACAAATGATTTGCAGCAAGTTCAGATCATAAATTTCCGTTTGCCCAGTTCCATAATTTTAAAATAGAAGTATTTTCCTCACACACAGTATGAAAAAATGTGTTAGTGAACCAGAGATTTGATCATTCCAGTTACAACACATGGCTCATGATTTCAGCTCAGAGAGCTTTTTAATAAAGCCATTATTTTATTCAGTGATACATGGCAATACTATTTTAAAAGATGGCAAACAATAAAAATAATGAACACATTTTTGGAAAATGAATTTCACCCTACTGTTATGTAAAGGTCATATCATTTCTAAATTCTACTTGTTCTTTATTAAAATTACATATTACTTTGTTTTTGCCTTTCCTAAGTTTCCAAACCTTAAAGGACATTCGGGACATACCAGTTCCTGTATATTTGAGACCAAAAAACAATAGGTTTTGAATACATACTGAAAGAAATCATCTGCTCAAACTTCCTTTTTCTACTTAGCTAGCTCAATTACCTCCTATTGAACAATCTAAGATTCTAAAACCCATCTTGTATATGTTGAGAAAAGATATAGAGGTATTCATAACTCACTGGTTATAAGTGACAGTCAGCCATACTAATTCCAAAAATTTTCATTAAAAAAAAAAAAATGGCTACAGCTATGTTTTGGCTACAAATCAGAAGCTGACAACCATAAACTTTACTAAGTACTTGAGTAATCAGCATCACATCAGATCTATTACAGTAACCTAATAAATCTAAAGGACCAGGGAATCAAGGAGGTACAGGAAAGATGCTGCAAAGCTTTGGACAAGCACAGCTTGTAGTAACTTGTGTGGAAGCAATAGGAGCCTATTGGCAAGGTCAGGCTCTATACAAAACAGTTTAGTCAAGAAAAGGAAAGTAGAGAACACAGAGGAACAGGGTTTCCCACCTTGTCTGCCTTGTCACTGCACCCATCACTGCCCCTTCACATGCCTTTATTCAGTAATCACCCAAGTGCCATAAGTAGAGAGCAGGCCTTTCCTGCTACAAAATAAACTTCCTTTTTTTTTTTTTTCTCTCCTTTTTTTCTTTTCTTAACTTGACACAGTAGAACCATCACCACAAACCACAATGACTCAGTTATGATTTAGGACCATACTTCTGGAACAAGATTTAAGAAAAAAAATAAAAGCAAGTTGAATCGAAACAGCACCATGGATCAGAACATAAGTACATATCATAGTCTATTTGTATATATTAAATTCCCTCTGGAGAAATAAATGACTTGAACTCATTTATTTATTATTATTGAACTCATTTAATTTATTTAAAAAAATAGTTCGCCAAAACATGGTTTTAGAGATTATTTAAAGAAACAGTGCTATCTGGGAGCTAATTATGATGAAAAAGCCTTTTCCCGAGAGCTAGAATAAGTAGTTTTAAGAAAAAATATGATTTACATTATTCAAGACAGAACAGAATTTGACTAATAGTGCAAGATAGTCTTTGTTGCAGATTACTTGAAGTATAGAGCAACATTTCTCCATAAACATTAAAAAAAATACAGCACCTGATGGATGCAAAGCAGCTGTTCCTCTTAAAGAGTTACATGAAATGCATTAACATGTTTTTACTTAACTTGCAGAAAGCACAATGAAAATAGTTTTTAACACAAGGATTTCTGGTGTAATTATGAGACTTACTGCTGATTTTACCACAATATATGCTTGGCTTTTTCTCCCCCGCAAACATTTTCTGCAAAGTCCACATGCTTTTGCATATACAGTTTTTCTGGAATGGTACAACTAAACACAGAAGTGAACATTCTGTAACGGATGTGCTCAGGTGCAAATTTAAGTGGATCCATATATATACAAACCTGTTTAGGATTAAATTAATGGTGGATTATATCTTTAGTACAGGTCATATTCAAATCTCTCCCATGCTGTGTTAGATGATCACTGTCATGTCATTAACTTTGTGTCCCAGTTACTGCACTAGCAAATTCTTTTAACAACCTCAATCAACTTTGTAAGACACCTAGAGATCTAGGCATTGTAAATTCAACATCAATACGTTCCAAGTATCACACCACCCAAAACTCGCTACAAAAATGAAATAAGACAATGTGGCCAGATGGATTTAAGTTTCTAGCCATCAGGAAAAACAAAAACACATCTTTTGTAAGGGTAGAAAACAATTATTTGTTGTCCATCAGTATTAAGTTCTTCCCTGACAGTCCATATTCACTAACCATGCACTTTGTTCAATCAAATTCAAGTAATTTCATTATCACTGAATAAGCCAAAGCTCAGGTCTTTTAGTCATTATTTGAACTTTAAGAGAAAGGGTTTTTTTTTGTCTGTTAGCAGACATATAATGAAGAAGCAAATTAACCAAAATAAGTTCACCATTTATTTCATTAGTTGGCTTACCATTTGAGAAGGATTTTAAATCACTTTGGCAACTGTCATCTCACTGTAATGTACCAAGTCAGGAAGACTGATTAAAGTCTAGCCATACTACAGTGTTTGAGAGGTAGGGACTGCATTTGCTCAATACTGTTATCTGTTTTTTCATGGGTAAACAATGGGATTTTACTACATTTTGTGTAGTCTTAGGTACATACGGAAACATATAAAGTATATTTACTACTAAGGGATTAATTTTGATGCTTCACGAAATGAACTGTGGTATTTTTCTGCTATTAAAAAAATACAAAATAAAAAAAAAGCAGAAGATAAACTTACCAACTGACCAAACTATCAACAGAACGGACTTCAAGAGGCTGTCAGTTTTTCTAAAAGCTTCCATCACATTAATTAGATTTCCAGTTTCTCCAGAGAAAAATAAGAGAAAAATGAATAGAGGAATGAGATAGCATCTCCAAAATAGCAAATAAATGGTCATTTCTATGGTTGTGGCTACAAGAAAGAAGTCCAAGATACCAGAAAAACACCTGGAAAAAGTGTTCGTTATGGAGATAAATAAACATTGTGATCTATGGTGCTATGCCTTCCGCTTAAACAAAGCCAATCCCCAGATGGTCTGCAAGAACTATTGCTTATATTTATAATTCCAGATGGAGACTCTACATAAACACAATTACTTCAGGACATCTCTTTTCATTTCAGTGGAATGTTTATTTTTCAAATAAATTAATTTTAAAAGACATACATATATTTTAGATGCATGACATCTTAAGATTACTCTCTCTACACAGGGAAGTTGTTACAAAATTTACTAAGAATTTTTCTTTGTCTGGATTACCAAAAAGAAAAATCAAGTTACTCACTGACCTTTGTGCTTTAGAAACCTTCTTAAATGCCTATGCCAAAATTAAAGCAGGAGCCAAGATCCTCTGAGCACAAGAAATTTCTCAATGGAGCACATGTATGAAATACTCTAACTTCAGGCAAAAGTGTTATGAAGTCTGGAGCCTCCCCTGTTACTTCAAGTGTCTTGTCTCTTTTTGCTGCTGGATATTCATTCAGTTGCATCAAAAATGAAATGAAAATCGAAGAGTGGGCAAAATATAGCTTCTAAAAACTAATTCAATGAGCAGAATATATTTTGTAATGATCGAGCTCCACATTCAGTTTCCATGTAAGCATACAGGAGAAAAAAGCAATAGAGGAAAACTATATTTAGACATAGTGACATCCAATTGTTTTTAAGTCACTCAAAGAGGCAAACAGTAAAAACAAACTTGGGATATCAAAACCTAGAGGTAGTGTATTAAAACAATTAGCTCTCCCTGCTGACTTCACTTTTCTGTTAGCAGTTTAACAGCACCTGGTGACAGAAGGTAGCTGGATAACAACCTGTATTGGCTGCTCCCTTTCTATAAGGAATATAAGAAGAATATAAAAGGTAAAAGAAATACGGACCATGGAACTAAAGAGTCTTCAAAAAAAGTATGCCTGTATTACTTCTGATTTATGAAGTATTATTTAAAACAAGTAAACATTCAATTTGAACTCATTTATAAAAATTCGTATGAAATAGAAAAAAACTTAATATGGATGAAAAGAGTTTTCTACTGTTTTAGGCTTTAAGCTGGCATGTTCAGCCACAGAAAATTCTGTGCAATTTTCAACTTATTCAATGTTTGCATGCCAACTGTTCTGTTAACAGCGGTAATCACATCTACCTTTTGTTACCTGGAAGAAAGAGGAGTTCATAGAACTTTTAGAAAATACATTTGCATTTCCAAGTCTTGGATGAGCAGGTACACCTGTAACACTGTCTAAACTGAAGTCAACCAAGGTCAACAGAAATAATTTCTGATGATTTAGTTTAGATTTGAGACCTAATAAAAGCAGAAGATCCTTCTTCACCATTAGAAAGGAAACAGTAGGTCATACTAAACATAGTCCTGGCCTCTGGTCATAGACTTTATTAGGAAACATGTAAATGAACCCAGTGCCTATCCCACTAAATCCAACTGCCTATAAAGGTAAAATAAATTGTGAATCCTTACGCACTCATATTGTCTCTTCCTTCCCCATCCAAAGGAAAATACTTTCTTAATTTCACTCTGAAATGGAGAAGGTATGAAATATGGGCTAATGAGTGTTCCTGTGATGCTCTCTCAAGTTTAAAATAAGTTTTAAAAACTGTTTGTAGATATTAACCTATGAGCAATCTGGCACTGATAACCCATGTGAGGTCTGAATGGAGGGGTTGTGCAGCTGAGATTAGATTCCATCTCAAAAGACCATGCACTGGCACACCAGTGACTGCATGAGAGCAAAGCCACCTTTTCAAGACTTCTCCCAGTAAAGTCACCCTGAAGAACAGTTATACACCAAACACTGCCTTAGAGGAACCAAGGTAAAGTGCAAACAATTTAGAAAATGACACATAGCATATCGACTCAACCTAACACCTTTCTCTGTAACAGAAAACTTGTCATACTTTGTGCAGTTTCTATACACTTGATTTAGATTGACAGAAAAGGCTCTAAGTAAAAAGGAATAGTCATTTCTGGAACTGTCTCAGACAGCAATACCACCCATGATCCTGATTTTTGCAGGTCTCTAACCACCATCTACCACCCGGTCCCCAACCCGTAAGTCTGCTCCATGCAAATAGACAGTAGCTACAGTTCTTCAAGCGTTACTACTTTTTTCTTCCAAATTATATGGTACTCAAACATCTTGACACTAGAGCTACAGGTAACATAATTTCTTCATTCGTGTAGTAGTTCCCACCTCGTTAAGAGCGAATCTTGTATTTTTTACTTCATTAAAAGACAAACCAACCGAGCTGAGCTACAGTCGGTTTATGACTGCACACAGCATCAGATTTCACAGGCCTGTTTGTAACAGCCTGTGAAACAATCAAGAATATCAAGAAATGCTTAACAGAAAAAGATCTTTCTCTGCAAGTTATGTTCCCAATGGATGTGAAAATCTAGCATTAGCTGAGAAGACAGCTTCCATTCATTTCTACAAAAAAAATGCTACAGGGTTTCATTCTTTTTTCTTTTTCTTTCTCTAAAAAACAATTACCTTTAAAGAACACACTTATTCCTATCTTCCCTGAAAAAAAAATTGTCTCCTTCAAAGTAAGTCACTATCATTTTCAGATAAACAAGTGTTACATACAATCTAAAAAGTTATATTAAAAAAAAAAAATTCTGCTCTATTAGTATTCATAGAAACAGAACACAGTTTACAACACAACCTCAAGCTCAAGTCTGTCAATTACTGAACTTGACTTAGAATTTGTCAGAGAAGTGATAGCAAAATTCTTGTAGAATTGCTATAGATGCTTGAAGGTTACACTAATGGAATTATAATTTACAGTTTTTAAGGACATAGCCATCATCTGATGGCTGCAGAAATTTGATAAAGCTCTTATCTCTCAAACCAACCACACTACAGGATCTGCAAATCACAAGCTATCATCCTTTCATTCCCCCTTCTTCCTGGAGAAAGGCCAGAGTGCCTAAACTCAACACAAATTCAGGCAGTTCCATATGTTGCCACCACTTTAAATTCCAACTTAAAAAAATCCGTTATTTTGCTACCTTTGTTAATGTATTGTGTCTTATTAATGAAGAAACTGTTATACAAGCATAGAGCACGTTTAAAAGTAAACCCACCTTCCATTACCAACACATAAAAGCAAAAATTTTTGAAGGTTTTGAAGACCTCAACCTAAAAGATTCTTGGATTTACTCAAACGCAAAATCCAAATGCCTGCTTCTCCAAGCCCTTGTAGCTTGCCAAATGAATAATCTTTTATGAGAAGATTCCTTCTGTTACAAAGTAGTTGAATTTGTTTAATTCCGTACCTTTTCATCTCAAGTATTTCTTTAATGATATTTAGTATATTTACAATTTTGTAACAGTATTAACAGTCTAGAAACCATTTCCTTGATTCTCAATGCACTAAACTTTATTCATTTGTACTGAAAAATGAGCTAAACATTAATACATCATGACTGGAAAACTTTACATTCACTGTACTGAGATAAATGACTACTAAATATGCAAAGCAAGAGAGATTCAAGTCCAACATGTTTAGTTCACATTTTTAAAAAGAGTATCTGCTGCAGCACACCCTAAGCAGAATAATGAAATGTATTACAACTGAGTTAATTTTATTAGCCACCAAAACATGAAGTATTCAGCCGGAATATAAAAATGCATAAAGGGTAATTATAGAATCTGATAAGCCTACAGTAGATCTTGGTACACAAAACCTTTTCTCTTTAGCTGTCTCTAGGAATTTAATTTACTTCAGTAGTCAACTACATGAGAAATGTTAATATCTTCTTTTACACACATTCTTCTTTCCCTTTTTCATTTATTTACACAGCACCTGCATAAAAAATGCTCCTAGGCACTAATGCTTTAGACAGCATTAATTTTAGCTGCATTTCAATAATAGAAACACCATGTCCCAACTATTAAACAGCAGGCAACAACCTTAATGTCACTCAAAAGACACTGAAGACAGCTAGCAGGTAAATACAAATGTTTTAATTAATCAAGAAAACATATTTGTCCCCTAAACAGGTTGTCAGTGTTGTACTGAAATGCTCGTTTTATCTCCATGCTTTACATACCAGAGAGGGCTTCTTGTCTAATATGACATGCCCTTTGATAGTCTCTGGTTTGCACTGTATTGCAGACAGATGACACTGGGCTGCCACACAAAGACACTGTTTCAGTATCCTGCCTCTCTCCTGTATTTAAGTCTTTGCATTATGGAAACATGCACCACTTAACATTTTACCCTTCCCTCTCTCTCTCTTTTTTCTTTTTTTTTTCTACTTTTTCCCCAAATTTAATGCTTTATTTTACCTTTAAAGACACAGAGTTGACAAACCAAGCAGAGCATGAATCGCATCAGAAGGCAATCCAATGAGCATAGATCTGAAGATAAGATTCAGGCTCTGTACCAATCCTGAAATCACTGGAACTGCTTTAGCATAGCCTTGAACAAAACTATAGAGCTATTTTGCCAGGTGCATTAGCTCAACTGCAATAGTACAATGACATTACTAGATTGCTTTCCACTCTGTGGCCAGCCTGGTGCCTTCCAGCTTGTAAATCTTTGTCCAGTAGTTCAGTGTACAGTAAAAATACTCATACCATATGCTTAAATTTCACAGCTCACGCTAAACGTTGACTTTTCAAAGTACCTGGAAGTCAAGAAGTAATTCAGCAGAGATACTGAGGTGAAACAAGTAACTAAAATTCGGATCCTTTTCCTCATACAGATCTACCTCTAATATTGCCTGGTATTTCCTCCAGCCAGTCACTATCATCTCTTTTCTCACCACCCTGTCACTGCCACCGAGACTACTTTTATAAAAGTACTTTATCATGCTTTGCTTTAGAGTTTTTCCATGAAAAATCTCTGTGTAATGAAGCATTCCATCGCTAGGCCCACGGCACACAGCCAGGCCTCAGAAAAGGAGTTTGATGATAGATAAAGGTAATTATAGCGTAACATTTGCCATACTACATTTTAAGGCTATGTCAGCACTTTCCCTGCTCTAAGAGGCTTATAACTCTATGAATGCCTCTAGCCTGAAACTTGATAAATACATTCAGTGAAAAATAATCTGAAATGCAGAGTCAATGAGATTCCTTGAACTGAAAAGCAGTAATGCCAAAAGAGTGATAGAGGATAGAAGATTAGATACAAGCTGAAAAGAGATCTGATGGAAAATAACAATTATCAAAAATAAATCACTTCTCTACTGATGCAATTTGAAGAACTGCCAGTGGACAAAATTTTTAGAAAGGTACTGCAAATTTCTTGGTAAAAAAAATATATTTTAAAAAACAAATACACAATAAAAAGAAAGCAATTGTTGAGTGAAAGCTCTTCTAAACCAACAAAATTTTTCCATTCCTGAGGGCAGTCATTTTGCCATTTCTCCTGCATGCCTTCTATTCTACAAGCTCAGGTAAATCACTGCAACTGTACAAGTTTTAGTTCCCATGAACCATCAATCTGCAGGGAAGCTCTAAAATCAAGATTGCACTTTACAGAGGACACTCAAAGCATGTCCTCATGCATGGGCAGATCTTAAACAGAGCAGCTGAAACACCTCTATCGCTATTAAAACGGAGTAGCTCCAAGCCAGCTGCAGCACAGGAATCCTAATGGCCCATCAGCTGGGTTACTCAACTGAGTCCCCAGTTCAGTCCTGAAAACCTCACAGAAAAGCATTAAAACGAGTTACTTTCTCCTGCAGCTGTCACAGTATCATGTGATACTGATAGCTCAGTTTGCTCAAAACAGCTTGCTCAGAAGTACTCAAATGGAGTATCCATTATAAAGAAAATTAGGTTGTATTCTTCCAGTGCACACACCTGTAAACAAGCCCAAAGAGCTCATTTTTTAATCAGAGCTTTACACAGGCTCCAACTCATTTGACAGAGGGGCTTGACTAGTATAAAGATGCTGATATGCTCTTGTAATCAAAGCAAGCAGAACCTGGTAACTGGTCAAGACACTGTTTGGGTTAAACAGAATTCAGCGATATAAAGCCCCAACAGCAGCTGCATAGAGGTTTTGGATAATATCTTGCAAGGATGCCACAAGAGGCTGCATTATATGCTGAAGGTCCCCAAATGCACTTATTTCATCCTAAAGCCTCTTCCAGGTGTGCATCAGTTTAGGGAATAGGACAGAATGCAGGAGCCATGGCAGACCTCTCCCCCTGGGCTATAATTTTTGCATTGTTCCTTTTACAGACATAGCATAAAATTTTACCGTTCATGCTTTAAAGGAAAATAGCAGCAGCATATCATGTAGCAATAAAACAGTCTTTGATTGAATCTGTCCTCATTAGCTGGAAACCTAACAGATTCTCAGCCTCTTCAGGAGTCTCATACACAGTAGAAATAATACCACTGACAGCAGTCAAGTGAAACTGTAAAACTCAGAATGAGTATGTTTAGCACTTCTTTTTAAAACTTCTTTAAAGTAATCATTAATAGCAGCAACACTATCATCTCAACATCACCATTCCACAACTG
>JAUBNY010000489.1:1859606-1882700 GCA_032275445.1 Crypturellus soui
ACTGTAGATTACCTAGCCTATACCTTTATACTTCATTAGTGTGCAAGCTTTTTACAGAAGCAGAAAGCATTTTACAGGATGCTACCCTGTTAACCCTTTATAGGTTAACTACCAATACTTAATCCAAACTATTCCTACAGCAGTGCATCTCACCCTGAACTAGGGGCACTCTGTAAAGATAAGCATGTAAATGTCACCTTGCTCATTCCAGCTATGTAGCTTGGAAAAAACACACTAGGATGGCGTGCAGTGTAACTAGCACAAAACATCTCATGCTTCTCTGTATGATCTAGACTTTCAAGATGTGAAAGACCATTGCCACCACCTGGTCCTTTGTAAGTCTAAAGATCTTTGTTTAAAGTCAGAAATTTTCTGGTTTGTCTAATTCAACAGGGGATCAAGAGAGAAAGGAAAGTTATTCTGGAAAGCATAACAGAAGGCTTAAAAAAAATTCATTCAATACGGCTGTTACACAACAAACCTAGTAGATAAAAACACAGTAGCAAAATACAAATAGAGCGTTGGTCTCTAGACACCCTCACCAAGATGAAGCCTAGACACAAAGCAGCTTGAGAGCACGAGAAGTTCAAAGTGAGAGTGTATAGAACTCAAGCCCAATCTCAGCTTGACCAAATTCTAACAGTCTGCCCCAAAACTCGTTAAAGTGCGAGACTGACTCATATCAGGTGCACTTAACAAAAGAAAAGTGGAGACAAACACTAAAGCTCTTCATGAGAGTACTGTGCAGAGAGCTCCATGCTTGCATAGCTTGGAGCTGCCCTGCACAGCCCCTGGCTCAGGTTGGACACAACATAATTACAGTGTAAGAGCACTCCCAGGCTGAGAAGTCCTCGTATAGATCTGCATCTGAAAAATTTGGGCTGATTTCGCCGGCCACTCAGCTGGCTCTGCTGCTCAGAGCTGACATACCCCCAAGACATTTTTATGAACTTACACAGGCATGTCTTAACTCCCCCATACACAGATCCACTACTTTGATTTCCAGCATCTCCCTTCTCTGATCCTCTCTGCCTTGAGTGACTCACTCTATTAAGGAATAAGATCTCCAAGACAGTTCTAAAGAGTACAATGAATGCTAGATGTTTTGCTCAGCTCAGAAATGGTTAATGAAAACTAGGGACCTGAATATTATACAGCAGGTGAGAAAAATCTGAAGAGATGAATGTGTGCAACCAGTTATTTTTGACACTGGTTTCGACCAAACTTAGATACCTTAACATTCAAAGCACAAACATGTTCACTTTTTCATTTTTCCTTGAACAGATAAACAATCACTCCATTTGCAGCCTTCAGCATGACATATATCTGATATTCCTATGCTATAAAAAAAAAACACCCTCAGCTTCAACATATGCACCTCCTGTCTAATATTGGTTTGCTCCCAATGCCATTAATTCACAAGACCTCCTTGTGATTGTGGATTTTGTCAATCTGACTCTATTCTTCCAATTCTCTCCTAGGACACACTGGAACATTATGTCACTGAAGCAATAAGAATGAATTACTGGGTGGTAGCTGCCAATAAATAATTAATGCATGTGTAATTAATGTCTTAATTATGACAAAATATTTCCCATATCCATAACTTAATAATTTTACTAATTTAGGCACACATAGTGCCTGAGCATTATGATTCACATAGCTGTCTTCAGGCTCTAGCACCTAACTGCTCCTCAAAAGTTCCAATACTCATCCCGCAACACCGCAAAAATACCACAAGAACACCAATACTCCAAATAAAACTTATACTTATCAGAATACTTTAATTTGTCATGTGTTTATCAATGCCACTCAACTGTTTTCCACCACTAGATTCTCATCCAGTTTCACTAAAATAATTGTTTATATAAGAAGCTTTCCAAATCATTATTTGTAAGAAGATTAAAGCCAAAGATATCACCAAATACGGAGAGCAGATCATTCCCTTCTGCTTTGCAGACGCCTGTCTTCTATAAGAATTTATATTACTAGTGCCATCTTCCTGCTTTATTTTTATAAGCCTATATAACCACAGTCCTTCCAAATCCTCTTCAAGATTGTTTTGTGCACCAGTGATCATTCTTATTTTTCCCTCCAGACTCTCCGCTTGGTTTGCACCCTGCCTTAAGAATGATGTCCAAAACTGGATACTGGATTCCAGGAGCATCACACACACAATACAAGGACTCCTCTTTCTTCCCTACAGAAGGATATCCTTTCATTCATCTTACTAGAACTTTTTTCACAAAAGTTTGACATCATTGTCTAAGATTGAAGTGAGTAGTGCTATTTGCACTTTTACAGGTTGAATTGTTGAAATATACGCAAATTTTATTATCATACTCTCCATTCCTTTGTTCAAGTCATCCATGAAATACTCAATAGTACCAGACCCAAGAGAAATTGCTGAGAAAGTCCAGATAATACCTTCTTCCTCCATCAAAGCCAGTCACTTAAAACTATTCTCCACTTTCTGGACAGCTGCACACCCACATAGTTGCTTTTACTAGCTCCCCTCACAGAAGCAAAATTCTACAATGAGTCTCTACTTGTCCTTATGCACAACAGTAGATCAGCTGGAGCTTCCTGCATCACTGCCATTTTAGGTCTGCACCAATAGTCCATCATGGAATTTACCTTCAGAATGTTAAGGAGTGGAAGAAATGCAGCAGTCTTGTAAGAGAACACTCTGTCTTTACCAGGCAGAACAGTTTTACAGCTTCAGTAATTGATTGCCTTTGCAACAATCACACACCGCCAGCTTCATTTTTCAGAAAAAAAACATCAGACTGGAGCAGATGGGAGCAGATCAAAACAGACTGCACAGAGCAGCCACAGTCTAATGGTGAAGTGGGAATGCTGAGCAAATATAAGAACCCTATGTGCTTCGGTGCCTGAATTGGAAATAGAGCTCTTTCATTGCAACTTTGAAGTGCTGGTGTAAATGTTCTTGTATCTGTTCTGACAGCTGAAGGCAAACTATCCTTATGCAATAGCTTTACTTGTTCAGCTAAAACTTCACTTATGACCAGGACTGCAGATTTGCACAAAGTCAGAGAGAGATGAAGATTCTTTTGCTTACAGAGAACAAAGAGAAGCAAACGAGGTTATCATCAACCTGCAACTAAACCAACAGTCCAGAGTTAATCCCTCACAGGACTGTCAACATTGGGGGCTCAAAAATATATATATATAAATAAAAATAAAAATAAAGCATTCAACCTTGCTCAGGGATGCCATTTAACCTATACACAAACTTCTGATGAATATTCCACATGGGATCAAATGATACTCAAAACAATTTTGGTAATTCTGTTAAAAAAAAAATAAATATTTTTATAAAACTCTTCCACACAGATTTAAAGATTTTCTGGAGGAAAAAAAAAAAAAAAAAAGAAAAAGACAAAAAAAGACACAGAACAATAAGAATTAAACAGCCAGTCCATTCAGCACCTGCTTATTTCAGTTCTCACTACTACTAATTTGTTAGATATCACCTACATATGTTTTGCCTTTTGTTTCTAAGAAGTAATAAGACAATTTCCATCTAATTTCAATTTCTATTTCAATTTAATTATATTGCTGGAGATTTGCAGTAAGAATAGTGATGTGTATCAGTCATTTCCTGCATCTTCATTCTGAATAATCTGATCTAAGAGCTTCTTTCTTGTTAGTTTTTTGTTTGTTTGGGAAGCTACACTTCTAGCACAAACATTTCTCCTAGTGATTAAATACAATCAGTCAATTCTGTCTTTGCATGGCAAGGTAGGCATACTTCTATCTATTTTTATACAGCTAGAACAAGCAAAACATTCTTTGCCACAATATGGTGTCAGCTGTAAGCATTTGGATCGACTCTGTTTTAAAAATGAAACGCACTAATGATCAGTGATCTCATTACTAAACAGGACTACTTGCTAGCAAAAAGAAATTCAAAATCCTCAAAAATTTTAAGAAAAAAAAAAAAAGATGATCATACACTATCATCACATATTACCAAGTAGAAATAATTAAAACTTTTTTCTCCCTCTAATTTTCTGCAAATAATGAATAATTTAAGTAAGAGTTGTTTTCAAACATAATCACTGTGCCATGTAATCAGGAATTGCATACAGAAAGTAAGTGGGTTATGAAAGTCTCCTCCCATTCCCTCCTACATCCTTCCCAAGACAGGTGATTTCAGTTAGGTGCTGAAGTAAACAAAATGCACAAACCTAGGAGAGAAGACTGCCTCCCCTCAGCCCTGCCCATATGCTTCTTATCTTTTTCAAGCTGGTGCACAACATTCCCCCATGTGATAAATACTAAGAAAAGGAGGCTTCTACTCATATGAAGTACGAGTGTATTTTTATTACTCTACTTTCACAAATCTATTTTTTGATATTTTTTGCAGTAAACAATTATCTCTATCAAGTATGCAATATAGTATTAAAGCGAGCTCCACTGAACTAGCTTTGCTCACGCTGTCATTATCTCTATTCTCATTTCTTTGTCAAACTTCCAGTCATCATAAATACCTAGTCAAAACTGGGAGAAGCATTAAATTTCATTGGGGAATACTGACCCTTACAAAATACCAGATGGTAGTTCTAATTCCCAGCCTGTGTATCAGGGTTTATTCTTCTATTATTAATGTAGATCTACTAAATCTGTATAACATTCTGCCTTGCAAATAAGCATGAAATATGAGCGGTGCTTTTCTCCTTAAAATACGTAGTGAAAATCCCCCAAATAGAGTTAAGGTACCGCAGAACATGCATGAGCAAGCTCTAGCATCATTTTCTCTTTTTGCCACATGTGTTGATGGGAGTCCAGGCTCTTTTTCTAACGTGGGCAAGTGTGCTCAGAACTTTTTCAACATCCAGGGTTTTCCTCCAGGAACATCTGCTTCAGAAGACGCTTGAAGACACCCCTAGCAGCAGGAACTAGGAATAGGTCTCTATTTTAGCTGTGGAAAGGGCGACAAAGCAATCTCTGTTCTCTGGCCACAGTAGCAGCCTACATCCTGCACACACAGCAGTCTGTTGTTGAAGGCTGCTAGAGCAAGTACCTATAGCAGGGTTACGCATAACAAGCATTACTTACCCTCATCTAGTTTTATTTTTGAGAAGACTTATACACAAGATAAAAGAAAACCCTCAAAATACATCATTTGCTTTGTTTTCAGAACATGCTATGAGAAAAAGAAATAGTGATTCCTCAGGAATGGAACATTTAAATCCAAACATCTTCAAAGTAGTGGGCTAACAGTGCTTCTTTAATTCTCTTTTTCAATTAAAGTGTTGTGTACATGCTGTTCACTTCAAAAGACCCTTCTTGATCCATTAATAGCAACCTAACAGAAATCTTTTGCAAGCAAAATTTTAATGCATTAGGTAAAAGCAGCAACCTGCAGATGCACTGGATTAAGTGGCCCAACTTTTCACTGTAGCTTTTGCAGTGTAGTAGTACAAAACAGTAAAAGTATCTGAATATTTTGCATTCTAATAGTAATTGATGAGGTTTTTTTTGAAGAAATGAAATTTTTTCTGCTAAACTCCAGATGGAGCATTATAAAATAATATGAATCTCTTAAACCTCATTGTAGTAAAATGAGACTGCATTTGTAACCTTTTCACATAATGGATAGCTAAAGTAAGTGGAAAAAAAAATGCAACTTTTCATAGTCCCTCTGGTTTTCATGATTATTTTGGAGGGCCTGAAATTTGAGCTAGCACAGCTATGTCAAGATGGGCTTAGCAGGTGCATAAATGGTAATTACATGACACTGGCTTGCTCTTTTGATAAAACTCCCAACTCATCCCAGGCTCTGGCAGCTTTTTTGTTTTTTTTTTTTCTCTATGTAAAATAAATTGCCATCATTGCCATAAATCTTCCATGCACTAGACTTCTGAGATCTGAGTTATAAAATAAAGTTCCCTCTATCAAGGAGGACTACCTTCAGGAAAGTGTTATCCTTCCCCATACTTTAGCATGTTTTAGAAACTCATTAGGATAGAAGGTCATCTACGCTGGAAAATTAATTGTCCACCCTCATGTATCCCTACTAATTCAACCTTCTTTGATAGCTATCAAACTCCAGCTGTAGTCTGTGGAAGGGCTCCTTTCAATACCTTCTTAAGTCTTTTTCCAGAAGATATATAACCAGACAAGCCTTATCTTGAAGGAAATAAAATTCGAGATGTGATCTAGAGGCAGGTTAGAGAACACTTGTATGTGCCTGGGCAACAACGCTATTCAAAAACATTGTAACTTCTGCCATATAAAATGCATGTCAACACTTAAGAACCTATCCTTTACATCCCCTGGAAAATGTGGCACGTGTTAGCACAAGCGTTATACTAACTAGAAAAGGCAAGTATTTTAATTCCTTAAGGAATCCAAATTTAGGAATGATGAAGCTTCATTTACTCAATTAAGTTAGGCCTTTTCTTTAAGCTAACATGGAGATTCCATCATGCAATTACTACAACACGCTGACCTCTTGGACAAAGCCTCTACCGGCTCCTGCTTCCCTCTTGCTCATTCTCTGGACTCAGCTGATGCTTCCTTCTGCTTCCTTCATAATGCTGCTGTGCCCAAGGCCAATTGCATGAGCCTCGCCAGCTCCCACTGCAGCCAGTATCCGCCTGGGGCCTCAGCAGCTCTACCATGCTTGCCCGAGTCAGGGCCAGGGCTGCCAGGAGCTCCTCTAGAGAACCTGCCTCCCAGCAGTCTATGTAAGACTTGATTTTGCTTCAGGAAGGAAACTTCACCTGATTTTATTTCTTCTGAACAGAATTAACATTTTTACCTAGCCAAAATATTACTGTATATACAAAAGCTGTTTCACTGTCACTGATTGTATTTATTTCTCCTCCAATCCTATAGGCAAAGTACCTACCCTCTTTGTGATCATTTGAGCAATGTTCGTCTTCAATATTGCCTGAATTTAATTTATATTTGGCTTAACTGATTTTTATTCTATTATCTTTTGTTATCCACATAAGCAAAAATTTTATCTCGAGTAAAGCTGTGGTAATTAAATCGATGTTTTTATATGTAATATAAATTACAGGGCGGACATGAAGTACTATGTAGCATACTACTGCTTGTATGAAATTATATAGATGGAATTATAACTCACTTGCATTAGCATTGCAGCATGACAGATGAGCCATAACCAAAAAAAAAAAAAAAAAAAAAAAAAAAAAGCACATTGTTCAGACTTTTGTACCCACTGCAGTACTGCATAATGCTTACATATATTATAAAAATCTACAAGAATACAAGTATGTTAGAGAGCCATTCCAATACTGTGGTTTTTCTACTCAAATGAAGTGCTGCATGCATTTTTTGAGCATTCGGCTCCCTACCTAAATCTTTAAAGTGATGGCCAAGGCAACAACCATCACACAAAAGCAGATAAAAATCCTTTTGCCTTATTTTATTATGACACATAGCTTTAATGAACAAAAATGGGAGGGAGGAAAGAGAGAAAGGGAAGTAGCAATAAAGTTATCATGAGCTAAAGTTTTAGAGATGTCTTGTGATGCAGAGCAACAGATCTTAGAAGGCTGTCTCAAAAGCCTTTGCTTTCTCTTCTCAATACAAATGATGTTGACATTTCTAATTTCTTTTTCTGTTGATCAGCCAACCAGAATGATATAAAGTGCACTGAGGTTCTGAAGCACAAGAGCAATAAACTCCGCATCAGAAACACAACTTTCAGTGTTAACATATTCTTCGTTACAGAGCACGTGTGAATTCCGTGTGATTTGCATATTTTAAGTTAAATTTTGTCCTCAAACGATACTTCATAATAAAATGCCTGAAGATGACAAACTCTTTTCATATACAAACAATTTCAGATTTAATTTATATCTACTAAACTATATCCATTTGAAAGTATTTTTCAAATTTCACAAGTAAAATATAGAGCTGTTTCCAAAAGGGACACAAAAGATGGCATTGCCAACTGTTTTATTAGGCAGCTAAGATTTAAATAGTAGACATACTACACACGTGAAAATACTTTGTGTTACTAACTACTCGAATCAAGACAAGAGACGTGGGCATTATAGTCTATTCTTGCTGAGTCCCACCCACAAAAGAAAGACTGACCTACAACAAATAAGCACATTCAAACTAGAATGAGCATCAAAAACAATAAAAAAAAAAGCTACACTTTTTCAGGACTCTGGAATACGATAAGTCACTTGTCTTTAAGGTAACTCAATAATAAATGCTTCTGCTGTCTTTTCTGGATACATTTTAAACTGGCTGGGATTGAAGTTTAGTTTTCTGCATTTTTATTTGGCTCTGATAGTTTATAACCTAAAGTATTCTAGTACGAAAAATTGTTATGAATTATGAAGTTAAATACATTAAAGTGATTATGTCATATGAAGCAGTGGCAAATTATAATAACCAAGACATAATTGCAAAATACTACTACTTCAAAATTAAAGACATTGTTTTCCTTTGAAGGCTTTTGTTATCAACCAGAGCAGTCTCCCTTCTCACAATTTACATATGGAAAGAAGCTGAACTGTATTAGGCTTTTTAAAATTTTTGGGCAGTTGCATAAAGTTGATAACTTGTCAGCAGCTAGCTCTTCTGAGTGCATCAGTATTGCCCTCAAATCACTTTTCCTTCAATCTGTGACAACCTTCAAGTGGTATCTGTTCTACATGCTCCATTGGGTCCAAACCTCTGAAATGTTTAATTAAAGTTTTCTCCTCCTCTTCCTGTAGAGAAAGGAATATCCTAAGATGTTTTCACATTATCAGACTTTAGGCACCTGCCTCTTTATATATAGGAACCCTTCAACCAAAAAAGGTTTCTTTTGGACACCTGCTCAGAACAGGAGCCTAGCTAGGGCTCACAAGTACTGTTGGAGGAGTCCTACATTGCACAAGTCAGCAACTACCACCTTTTTGCTATTTGCCCAGAAACTTTCCTTGTTTGCTTCCAGTCACAAAATCAAGTCCACAGCCTAACCATTAATCAAACTACTGAACTTTGATAGTTTAGAAGTACTCATACATGCCATTTTAAAACCACAACATTTTTAAAATACTTCACTCATCATATGAGTGTGTCTCATTGATTCCATAGGAAAATGATCAGCTGTCAAGAAAAAAAAATAACTTCTAAGCTTTTAAGCTCAGCACAAGAATCAAACTGGGTTTCTTTTATTCTCAAAACTGTGTAATTGTTCACAATGCTAAAGAAGCTTTAAGGCACCTTATAGATACAAGCTATAGATAAGCTTATAGATATTAGCTGTAGTTGTCTAATTCTGCTGAGAACAAAGAGGCCTAATAAAGGGAAAAGTGAAGCAAGATTTGGCCTATCCTTTTCTGTCCTGTAAAAAAAATAAATTAAGATTAACTTTTTGAAGAGGAGAGTTTTTTACTTGTAAATAAACATCCTGACTACAAAACAGGAAAGTTCCAGTGGCAATTTCTTCCAAGTCTCTTTCCAAGACAGAAGTTTATGATTACTGAGTTCTTCTGGCCTGTTCACTGTCTGAGAAATATTTCATTTCTTTTGATTTATATATGGCTTGCTCTGAGCTGCTTCCACTGCCACCACTATCCCTAGTTTAGCCACCTTGGTTCACAATTGCCACAGAAGAACAACATCTCCCAGACCAGAAAGATCTGGGTTAGAAAAGATAGAGGCAGGTGACAGAAGGGAAGGAAGGACTGACCTGTCTAGGATAAGATTTATAGAGACTAAAGGAACCACAGTAGCACTTCACAAAGAGATAAAAGGCATGCTTTAGAGAACTGGATTCTTCAACTTATAAAAGCAAAACAGAAAAATACAAATAAAATTGAAGTAGCTCAGATACAAGAAAACAGATGAATTTAAAAGCAACTGGAGCACAAGCACTAGAATATCTACAACCAAATGAGCTTAAAGGCTCATTTAAGCATCTAAAATTCCAGTGTTTGTCAAGATATTTCTGTACTGAAATGTCTTTGGCTGAACATAAACTCATTTCATCTATTTCACCTAGCAGAACTGAAACTGGGAAAAAGAAAGAAATCACTATTCTATGCCTTAAGCAATCTTTAAGGAAAATATGGAAAAACTTCACCAAAATTCGGAACTAAGAACTGAATTTGAATTAAATCAGTGCTGAATCTTTTCTCACTTACTTAGGGACAATGAGATCAATTCTTTGTTAAAGGAAGAACAGAAAAAATATAGACCAATAAAATGAACAGAAGCGTAGAAAGATTTTAAGGCAGCAATTCATTCACAATTTCTAAATATACAAAATGTAATAGCTCCATCTACCTACAAAAATATGTTAGGAACGGTGACAATACTACAGTTTCCATAATAAACCTCCAGTTACTGGGAGACAAAGCGGTAGAGAGAAGAGAAAGAACCTCAAGAACACAGTAATGAAGTAAACAGATTATCTGAAATCTAGCACCACGAGTGCAAACATCCTATTTAAGACAACCCCACAAGGTCTGCCTAGATGATTTGACAACCTGAGGGAACAGTCATCAGTGCTGTGCCCTGTCTCCCGAAGTGGGAATATTTAATTATAAAACATAAGTACTGGAGTATGGTTAGATAGATACTCAGGGAATCTCTTAAGGATGAAACTAAAGATCCAAGACATAGGGAACCACTGAAGAATCAAAAGAAAAATGCTGAGGCACACATTCCTGCATTGCTTCAGGCATGGAAGTGCTGTAGAAACAGACACAGCCTCCACAACTACACTTTGTGGAAGAGATAGCAAATAACTGTAAATGGACAGCTATGGGGAAACAATGTCAGAATCATAAATACAGAGTAAATAATTACTTTTCTGAATGGGAGATTCAATTCGGAAGCAGTAAATACCAGCAAGTCAGACAGCTGACAGTCTGAAAGGCAGTACAAGTTGGCTGATTGCTGTACAAGAGTTGCAATAGTGGCTAATGGCTGTCCAGCAAAATATCATCTGAACAAATTCTCTTTATCAGTTTTTAATCTGTTAAAATATGGTAAGATATGCCAGTAGCATCAAAACAATATTGAGCAAGTTTGGAAATCAGGTTACAAACTAAGGCTTCCTGAGAGGTGAGAATGCAGAAAAGGATAATGACACTTTCGAATGGGGGAGCCATCTTGCTGCACCAAGCAAGGGGCCACATGCACCCTGCTCTAACTACATCATGCACATGGTAACCAAGGCCTATGTCTTCTCTGGCTTGCATAAACCTTGTCAGTCATCCCTTCTCTGTCCCTGGTGCACACACTTGCCAAAAAGTCCAAATACACTTTGCGCCTACAGATTTATTTTCCCATGATGGTTATCCTACACTAATTCACATCAATATACGATACTAACCAATTACAGATTTTTTCAGAAGAGAAGTCTCATGTCTATACAAATTACATCCCTGAAGAAGGACATCTCCTCACATGTGACAAACACCATTGGACAGAAACTCATTATCACATATTTCCATTGGCTCTCTCTCTCCTTATATAAGTCCCTTAGCCAGTTTGCACTGAAGCAACAGAAGATGTAGCTGCAGCTGGATAAATCCTAAATCCCAAGCAGTATATTGCAGGCATTTGAGTCACCTCCTCTCAATCCTATCTCAAGACAGCAGTGAGTGTGAAGGATAAAAATAAATTAATGGATGTTTTCAGGGTCCTCTTTATTTCATTTTGACATTCATCTCACAAAGCACAGGTCAGAATATATTAGAATTCTGATAGCATTACCACCACAGATATTCTTTTCAAAAACACCGTCTATAACCACTGTTTCTATCAAAAAGAAAATTACATGAAAATTAAGGTGCTTCAGCACTGCTGCAGTACAGATTTTTCTATAAACACTTTCAGGAAGATTTTTATTACAGAATCTTGTAAAATAAGACAACTTAGGAGAAATGCATGCATTGCATCTATTTTTCTTCCAAGTAGAAAAAAAAAATGGTCATATTTTGCAAGCACACTAGCTCCATGAAACTACACATACTTTGCAGCAGCTCAAGTTCTTCAGTATACTACACTGATCCATGTTAAAAGCTTCTAGAATTACTTTCACAGCTAAATGCTACATAGCTTTTTTTAAGGCTTAAAACATTTTTCTCTTCTTTATAGATTTAGAATCATCCATTAAGATGAGTATGTTCTGAATAGTAAGCCATTTCCTGACATTTTTTAAGGTACACAAAATATTCTGCAACTAATTCAAATGAGCTAGTTAGTTTCAAACAAACAGGAAATGCCTTGAGACACTGCATGATAGAAATTAAAAATGTTTGAGGTTAGATAGAAAATTTTAAAGAGATCTTCAATGAAAAAGCATAAATTAACTATTTACTGAGAAAAATTTTAACTGCAAAATATCTTCATGTGAACAAAGTAGACATAGCAGGTAATATACGAATCCACAGGAAAGAGGTAACAAACTTAAGTATGGGAAAAAATATATAATCTTGTGTAAAAGGGGACAAAAAAGGTGGGCATTTAAGAGGTACAGATTTGGCAAATTCATAATTTAACTTTGATAAGTCAAACCTCATAGGAGTAGAGAGTCAGCTGGCACATAAATAATGCAAACAGATAGGTGTTATGAAAGCACAGGCCAGACTCGAAAGTACTAGCACCCTGAAAACCAGCTTGCTTTATACATTTTTATGTCTCCTCCAGAAACAGTTTCCCAGTGTACTTATTAATTCCAATGGATAAATATTGAAAACACATAAGATATTACACTTGCACAAAACAGGTTTATGCTGTTATGCTCCCATGTTTGTAGTGATTTGCTAGCTTCTTTCCATTTCTCACCTTTTCCTAATCTGAATTTACTGCTTGTGTTTTGTAATACTGTGTACATATGTATATACACACAATTCCATACTTAATGCAAATATTTGGATCCGTACCTAAAAACATAGCATAACTCTCCCAGAACAGAGAAACAAGGCTAGCATAGCAAACGACTTTCAACAGAAAGAGGGGGTTGCAACTTAAACTGTGGTGAGTCTAAATAATGGTCAGAGCAAATGACAGTTGGTGACCTGAGCATATTCCCCGGAGCTCCTCCTACCAATGTGCTCCCCTTTCCTCACAAAGGATACCTGTGTCATTGCCAGCCACCTGACACAAATAGACCATGAAACTCCTGTATGAAAGAACACATAAATATTTTTCATTAGAACAGTTCTTGTGAGAAGTGTTGGACAACCAACCCAGAAGTCCAGACATCCCCTCAATAACTCCGATCAAACTACTACAACATGCCAGCAGAAGGGTCATTACAGAATTTTCCATTATGCCATGCTATCTGAGGTGTTACCCAAAGGAATCAGCACAAGTTTCCTTAAGTCAGTGAATGATTTCTCAAAACTATCCAAACACCACCACAGTTTCCGAATAACTGCACATATCTATCAAAACGCCAACTGTCTCTAAAAAATTCAAATTAAGTTAAAAGGGAAAGAGAATGTAGATTTCATTAGAGACTGTAGAACATCTTACTCATCCATTGTAGCAGATCATATAAGCTTATTACTGTTGGTGCAAGGTTTCAGAACACTTCCATTAACCTACCCCAGTCATTACAGTTTTATTCCATTCATTGTGAAGCACTGATGTTGGCTTGATTACTAATTGAAAATATTTCTAAGAAGCAGAACCTATGCTACACTACTCACTTCAACTCTAAGATAAATTTCTATTCAAGCTTTGTATGTGGAGCAAGAGATAATCAGTCAATACTCAAGAATGGACTCAAATGCCTTTAAAATTAAATTACATTGAATTTCACCGCAATTTAAAATGTCAAAGAAATCAGAGGCTCTCACAGATTTTAATTAACACAATCTCCTCTATAGTCAGCCATTCTCCTCATGCTGCTGCCACTTTTTCCTTCACCCTTTCTTCCCTGCTGTTTTATGCTCAACATAAAAGAATAAAAATAACTAAACTCACTTTTTCACTTTATAATAAGTGAGTTCTCAGATGTGCAGGGACAGCTTTCCCCCTTCTAAATAGTGACAGTTTTGGTGATCTTTCAGCAACTCTGGAACACACCTAAGATAAATTACCACACAAATAACCAGCTCAAACTTACGCAAAACTTCAGTTATAGAATAAAAAGTTCTATATATTCTTATCAATCTCAGAAAAAGCCAGTTGGTAAAGCAGCAGAAAAAAAAGTCAGAATCTGACAAGCTTTCCCTTGCTTATCCTCATGCAGTCCTGTTTTAAGCATAACCATTTTCGCAAGTTCTTCATCAGTTTGACCAGGCTGTTACCATTAAGAGATAATGGGTCTGAAGGAGCCGATGTTAATTGCTATTTCATAAGACAATTCCCAAACTCCTTCCCCTGCCCCGCCTCACAATACCAGCAACAGCATAGGACTAATATTACAGATAACTCCCAAGTGATGCATTAATGAACAATCATC
Source organism: Crypturellus soui (assembly GCA_032275445.1). NCBI lineage: Eukaryota > Metazoa > Chordata > Aves > Tinamiformes > Tinamidae > Crypturellus > Crypturellus soui. Next base: position 1,874,038 of record JAUBNY010000489.1, read on the forward strand.
TGAATTATTACTCTCAGCCCTTGAAGGCAGATAATCTCCAGAAGTTTCACTGTTGAGAGAAGGGCTATGCTTTTGCACCTGTGAACGTCTGTGCATTAACTCAGCAAATGGCTAACAAGTTATTTTTGATAGAGAAAATTGGTACTAAGCCCAAGTCTCTCAAAGATGAAAGTATAACTTACAGCTCTTTTCTGGGTTAAAAAAAAAGGGGGAGGGGAGGGGGGGAAATTCATGCATTTGCTCACAGCAGCATTTGGAAACATGGTGAAAAGAGCATCAAAATTCTCAAAAAAAACTACATATGCTGCCCCAAGTTTAACAAATCTAGTTTTCTTCTGTAGCTCTGAAATACACCAACACATACATTTCTGGCTAACCTTAGGTACGACATATGTAAAGAGTGAATAGGTAAGACACCTGCATGCTGGAAAAATCATATGCCAGTATTATTTTCTTAGTAATAATAATTCACCATCTGTAACAACACTTTTAAGAGCAGGTGTATAACAGCATTTTAACATTTGGGAACACTGCATGGTAAAAACACAGAAAACAAAGAAATACACTTACCTGCATAAATAGCAGATCTGTCCCCTTTAATTTTAGTGGCAAGTATGCTGGTTCTTTGTCTCAACAGATCATCTGCCACTCATGCATACAGAAAAACTCAAATAATTTTGCTAAGAGTAGGCAGAAGGGGAAAGTAAGCAGAAGGGGAAAGTAGTAAAGGAAAAGCAAACTCCTCTAGTTTAACATGAGGCCATCGTTCAAGTAGAAATAAAGGGGTTTCTGTACAACAGTTTGCCCTCTTCAAATACCATTGTCAAGAAAGATTTTAAGAAAATATGGGGGTTGATCTAGCATAACTTCAAGTATGAAGCACAATATAAGACAGGAGTTCAAGTCCAGCTTTCCATTCTCATTAAATTGCAAAATAAAGTGTCAAGCATCCTACAAATCTCAACTACTTTTCAGCTAAGAGTTGCAGGGAGCAATATTTTGAGTGTATCTGAACAGAAACGAGAAACCAGGCACTGCCACTGTGCAACCCTGCAGCAAACTAAACAGGGGTATATTAAGAGTCAGGGGTCCTGGAATTCAGCCTTTCCCTCCCGACACAGGGTGGGATAGAAGCTCAAAATTAACCTAGTCAAGAGCATTTAACAAAAAAAAAAAAAAAAAAAAAAAACAAACAAACAAAAAAAAAAAAAACCCCCCCACACCTCACAACACTGTGGAAAATAAGGTTTAATGATTATTTTGCTCTTAAGCTATACAGTCATTATGCACTTTGCAGAGCTTTGTCAAGAGTGAGGTGCTAAGTCCCCCAAAAGTATGAAAAAAAAAATCCTGCCTTTCAAAATTATATTCAAAAGCACATTGATAATTGAAACATTTTCCTCAAGAAAACTTCCTTCGCATTTTCCTCTTGACTTCAGCACTTGTGACGATCTCTGAGTAAAAAGGAGTCTTGAATATTAAGCTGAAACTATGAAAACTTCAACACTCATTCTTTAAATGAAAAAAGATTACAAGTAGCAATATTTTTTTCTGAGTTCACTACAAGATACCTATATGAATCACACTGCTGCAACTTCGGCCCTGGTATTGAAGAAAAATCAAAATCCTTCCCCCCTCAAAAGATAAAAGTTTACTACTCTATGGTATGATCATTCTGGCAGACTGCCTCCGCTCGTATCCATGCCACTCTCGTAATTGACAGCTAAATACAGTAGTTCATAGAATTAGAAACTCTTCATTTGTGACTTAAAAAAAAAACCTCAACACACAGAAACTTAAAATTTATCCAGAAGTTCTGCTAAGCAGCTTTATTCTACTTTGCAATGCCTATGTATAAATTCTGTAAACCTAAACATCTTTTTAAGCACATTTTGTCAAGCTCTTGAAAAAGCTAAGACTGTTACTTTAACACTCCTGGAATATGGTTACCTTCACTTTCTTACCCAAAAAGGACAAATAATTTAGATGGCAGAGAACGGACACAGGGAGGAACAGCTGCGGGAGCAGCATACTACTGTCTGGGAGAGGCACACTACTGTGCGTGCAGAAAAAGGATTTTTTCTGTTAATTCTGAGTTAAAAAGCATAATACTATGCTACTTTATGTGGCAGTTTCCAGTGCACTGATTGATGGAACAGTAAGAAACAGGAATATACTTTGTGAAGGGATTTAAAAAAAAAAAAGACTAAAATCCTACCACTATTCATTTTTCAGATATGTTTCTTCATAAATAACACAGAAATTCACCTCTTATACATGTAAATGAAATATAGAACATATATATAAAAATGGCCAGGAACAACAATAATTTAAGTCATCTTATAAATAATACTGAAGCACTTATACAAGTTTTTCAATTATTTCAGTTGTTCCTCAATACCGCTTACTATTGCAATAAATAAGAACTTCTGCCTTCCTAGGAGCGATCCTCTTAGCATGGGCATTTAAGATGTGAGAACATTTCATCCTAAAAGAACCAAAGACATGGGTAAATGATAGTCTAGGCTTTGATTCCCTAATACTTTTTCAGATATGCATATTAAAAGCATAGGGGGATGTTAACCTCCATTTAGGCTATCCTAGAACCTCCAAGCTATCAGCCTTGAAGCTAAAAATAATTAAACATACAATCTATTTAAATATGTCTTTTAGGCTTTAAAATGTCACCATTACAATATTGTCAAGTTTGAAGCCCTGTATAACAGTCCTGTACACAAACAAACTGTGTACCCACAGATGTATTCAAACACAGACACTTCTATCTACTTATTTTGAAACATTAGAAATAATTTTCAGAACACAGCTTCTTGTAAGAAAAGTATTAGAAGTAATCGTTTGGGAATAACAGCCCAAGTCTTGAAGTCCCCCTCACCTTATGCAAAGGCACAGCATTTTACAAACGCATTGACCAACCTATTGATCCCAATGAACTGACTCTGGAAAGAAAACATATACTTTTAATCTGCTGTTGCAGAGCAGCATAGAAAGGAGAGAAGTTCTGCCTAAATATACTCTTAATCTGAAGTTCAAACACTGAACTCTGATACAACTAAACAGACATGACTTAAGGAAGTTTTCTCAGTTCTGGTGCCCTTTTCACATTATTTTCTTAAAGTTTGGGTCTAAACATGATCAGTATTGTTTACGTTTTGAAAGTGAGAATGGAAAGCCAAGATGAAGAAAGGCAAAATGAGTTTGTCATCAAGCAAATAAATGGTTAAATATATATATATGTATATATATATATATATATATACATACATATATATATATATATATATATATATATATATACACACAAAAGAAAATCACAGATATCCTTGACAGATGAAGTAGACAGATTATGCCAAAGAACTGACAAACTGACATTGGGAGCCTCTTTCTCTGGATGTCAATAGCAGCAAAGAAGGCTGGGCACATGTACCTCTCAAACATTCCCCCAAGATTGCCCCTTCATCCTTTCCAAGCTCCAGTTCATCTCAGCTCTACAACACTGAACGAAGGAGCACTCCTCCGACATACAAGGAAGGAAGCAGAGACACTAGCTAAAGTAACAGGTTGCTAGAGCAGACAGGCAAGCAGGTAGCTGTACTGATCATGTACTTTAAGGGCATCTGCTAAAGGCTCTTCTAAAGTATTCTCTTTACTAAGTTTGAATTAGGTGAATTGAGTTTGGTGGCCAACTATTAGTAAGAGAAAGAGGCAACAGATATTAGAGAAGCTATCAAAGAAGCTCACACAATTACTTCTGAAAAACAGAAGCATCAAATTCCTGAAGTAGATTCATATATATAGCTTATCTGTCATGAAAGTAAATTCCTGTGAAGTAAAATAAGTTTTTGCCCTACCTGCCTAAAGAATAAGGCAATTAAGGTATTTCATAATCTCAAACAGGCACACTTGTTACAATCCATAGGTAAACTCCTTATCCTACATACACACCAACTTCTTAAACAAAAGCAACCTCTGTAACACTGACACATGAGTTATAATGGAAGAAGGAAAAAAAAGCTGTTTTCAGCAGTTATTACTGCCATTCTCATTTGACAAATGTTTAACCAGCTGCTATCATAGTTCTAATATAATGAGAAGGTCAGCAGAATTTTTCTGTTGGAAAGATGGAAGTTTGCAGACCTGAAGAAAGAACTTTACTGCTCTATATAGTTTGATGCTCTTATTCAGATCTGTTCTTTGACAGCCTGACTCAAGGCCCTTATCCCTAAGGTTATTTGAAAATTTGCAGATACTCCCACCCCCGCCCACTCCTTTTTTTTTTTTTTTTTTTTTTTTTTTTTTTGGCTGTGAGTAGTAATCTTGCAACTCATTCTTTCTCTGCACAAGGAAAATGCCGCTTCTGGGCACATTGTAGATTTATCTTCTGCTCTGGAATTTTATCTTTGCACACTGAGATTTGAAAGCTGACTCTTACTGAGTGGCTACACACTGTGCACTTCATATGCCCCAACACAGAATGACTTGAATACTAGATGGTGATTTTCAATTAATGTAGAATTCAGATTGCAAAAACTAAGTTACCTAAGTTGTAGATACCCACAACTATATTTCGTGTTTTTGCGGTAATCAAATCCTTCAAGTAGCTTTGAAAATCTTGGCCTTTGCAGTTATTGTTTCTCTGCATTTATCAAAAACACAGGATGAAATGTAGTTCCAAGTAAAAGTCAGCAGATTGCTTTCAGCAACATCAAGATTTCACTCAAGATATTCAACAAATGAGTTAAATGAAACACTAGCAGACCCTGACCACAGGTCTGTAATGGTAGTAAACCTATTTCTGCAGATAAATGAAACATTCAAGAGGTACGACTCTGCCAGGGGGGGTGGTCTTTGAACTCTGCTGACCAAGAAGCTTTGCTTGTGGTTTTGAATGCTTGTGCTGGATGCCAGGTTTGAGCCCATCCTTGTTCTATTTTCCAGGACAGGTGGTATGAATCAAGCATCTTAAATGGACAGAGCCACTTCCCATGTATGTGGAAACATATTTAGTAGCCCAATCTGACAGTGTTTTCTGCTGCTTAACTCCAAATCACTTTGTTCTTACATCTGCTTCATCAGAAGGCTCTCACTTGAGTAATCTATGGAGCATATACAGTGTCACATTTCTACTTGGAAATGGGTGCCTTTTTTCACAAGCACCAGACAGCATCAAAAGTTCCAACATATAACGGATGCATATTTGTTAAAGAAAATGAAAATATACACAACAAATCTGTGTGCTTTACAGTGCCGAGTTTAGATATCCTTGTGATAAACACTGACCTGAAAAAACACTGAGAAGTGTAAGAGCTTTATGGGAAAAAGGCATTTATTAGCTTGGTAGTAACCAGAAAGCTAATAAACAAAACTGTGAACTGAAGTTTAGAATAAGAATTCTCAAATTTATTTTCCCATTTTTAAAGAAATATTATGAATTGCAAATAATCTCACTGTGCTTTAAAATCTGACTACTTTATAATTTATCAATAAAAAAATACTGACAGACATGTTTTTCAACCTACATTTAAAGTAAAAAGCCAGGAGTTTCTAAACTGATAAGAAAAGGCTCAACCGGTCTGAACAAAATAAGCGCACCCTCAGGACAGTCCACCTCAAGCTTTCCATTAAAATACCTGGGAGTGCTTAGTATCAGCCAACTTCCAGCAAACTGCCAGAATGAACCAGTAGCTACTCTTTCACTGTCCATCTGCCTATAAACATCACACAAAAGTGCCCACTAAGAAGTAAGAACAGGATTAAGAATTTATTGAGGGAAAAAATAATCCTTTCAGACAAAAGTCTTCATTTTAAACAGTTCAGTTTTAAACTGAATTTGATGCACAAAAGAAAATAATCAGGTGAAACAGTTAATAGGAATCTGGATAGCGCTTGTCCTTATCGTGCCATTCGCTTAATAAATTGATGGTCTGTCATGTTAAACCTATTCCCATTGCTGCTTTCTTTAATCTTGTGCATCCAGTTTAACCACACATAATTGCACCAAGTTATTTTACAGCTTCCAGTATTGGTTTATAGGACCTGTCTGACATTTAACAAAGTCAGCTTCAATTTAAACTGTATGAAGATGTTATTATTCATCAAAAATTGGTAGTTTACTCAGCCTGTTTTTCAATTTAAAGGCTAAACAAATATGTTTTGAATCATAATCTGAGACAATTCCAGTTCACCGCTTTTACTCTCCTGAACCACCTAACATTTCTGAAGACATTTTACAGCAATGGGAAATTTTTACAGACACTAATACCTTAAATATTTATTCAGGTCACACATCATTCTACCACTCACAAAACAGTAAGTAGTAAAAATCAATCAAACAAACAAAAACATTACTTGAATTATTCAGTAGATGTAAAAAGAGGTAGGGACCTCAAGAAACATATCACATTGTGCTACTCTACACTGTCAGGAGGTATCAAACTACTCTCAGGTAAGCAGAGTTTTTTTTGGTAACAGGTAGTTGTAAAACACATTACAAGAAGTAATGACTACTACAAAGCATGAAGTGCTATTAATCTGCAGTCTAATGAAGAAACTAAGTCCATCTAAAGTCCCCACCTCAAATTCTTAAGTTTTTCTATTGCAATACTGGTGGAAAAAAATTCTCCACGAGTTGCAGTAGAGCAGAATATAGCATTCTCATAGCAATTGACGGAAAAGTGAAAGAGGTGAACAAGCTTATTTCCTGTTTTTAAATACCATCATAATTATAGCAAAAAGCTTGATCAGAAACTTTATGTTAACAAAGGACATATCCAGTTATCCTCCCATTAAAAAATTAAAAAGTTCTTCAGTGAACAAAGAATAATGTACTTCAGCACTTCAAGAGTTAACTCTGGACCTAAGCAAGTGCAAGCTATTAGTCTTTGCAGAACTAAAACTACTTTTTTCCCTAATATATCTATAGAAATGAAAAGGCCAAATGTCCATCATATTTTATCCATTATTTTCCCACTTTTCCCTTTAAAAAAATATAATAATTTATAGTAGTTATAGCTTTTAGAGGGATAAAATGCAAAGTTATACACCTCTTCCATCATTCCCCTCTTCTATATCATCAATTGGTAAAGCCAGAGCAAGATATCACCAGGATCAAGTTTCATTAAATTACACCTCTCCATATGTAATAATTTGTTTCTCTGGCAAAAACACTATGCTCAGCATTCTAGAGGAGCCAACTTATCTCCTTGCTTGCTTTTAAAAATGTATCCAGTCAGAGGCTCTCAAGCTAGAAAGTGCTGAGCCCCCTAATAACAATTAAGAAAGAAATGCAAATACCAGACTGATCACCAAACAGGGGGAGGCTGAGGGGATGGTACACAGGTAGAAATATTACTGACTACAGTTTTACTTCTACTATTCCAACATTTTGAAACGTAACTACTCTTTAAAAATAATTCCACTAACACCATGAGTGGCTTGAAGATAAGGTACTATTATACAAAATGGGCATGTGAATCTAACCCAAGTATTCTCTTATTTTCAGTTTTGGCAGATGCTTTTCTGTTTACTTTTCTTACTTTAGTTCAGGAAGTGACAAATCAGTAACTCGCACAACCACTTCTACACAGCAGGCATCATGTTTGATTTTACCTGACAAAACGCATCACCCGGCCTGAAGGAACAATTTGTTCCATCACAAGTACCAGAGCATACCTTAATTAAGATACCAGGCAAACTCATTTTAAGAATACTTGTGAAGACTCTTTGAGGTAGTAATTTAAGGTAAGGTAAGGATAGAATGATTGCTGGCTTTGAATACCAATGCCCCGTATTTCCTGTGGGGTTTTAATGACATCCTACACAACACAGTATAAGAAGAGGCCATCTTTAATGCTATTTTGTATGTCACTCTTGTTTTACATGAGAAAGTTTTTCTGGATCTCAAAACAGAAAGACTCAGAATTTGAAGGGCAGGTACTCACAAAGAATTTCTGCACAAGTTATGACACAGAGCATTGGACAGATGCTACCATATGAAGCACAATCACATCTTGGTGATCTTGGGGAATTTCCACTTATTATTTTTTCTAAATCAATTAGCACAAACATCATCAACTCAGATATCAAACCATTATCAAACATTTAAGCAAAAAATATATTTTTTTTCTCCCCCTTTCCTCCCCCCAGTCTCAGCTCACCTCATTCTGGCCACAAGTTTCTCTCGGTTTTCCCAGCCCTTCAGTGAAGCAACAGGCAGAGCAAGGGACTGTCGCCAGTGCATAACGGTTTCTCCCTACCGCTCAGGGGACATCCAACACACCTTGCAGGACCCTAGGGGAATCACCCAGCACCTCACTCTCCACAGCCAGCTAACACGCACACTTGCCACTCTTTAAACTTGCCGTTAACGCCTCGCGCCCGACCGTTAGAACGGGGCGGGGCCGCGGGGCGCCTCGTGCCGCTGCCCCCTCGCGCCCGACCGTTAGAACTGGGCGGGGCCGCGGGGCGCCTCGCGCCCGACCGTTAGAACGGGGCGGGGCCGCGGGGCGCCTCGCGCCCGACCGTTAGAACTGGCAGGGCGGGGCCGCGGGGCACATTTTCCTCTCAGCCGCTTTACCAAGCTGGAGTCACGCATCTTACACGTTATTGAGAGGTGCGTGCTAATATGAGTTTTTCCTAAAGTCGTA
>JAUBNY010000489.1:1909044-1924781 GCA_032275445.1 Crypturellus soui
GAAACACGCACAAATGATCTACGGCAACGGCAAGAGCAGCCGCTGCCACCTCCCTGCCCTGGGCTGGCAGCCTCTGCAGAGCGAGCGCACAGTGAGGCCCCGCATAGCTGCTTCGGGCCTTCCCGGCTGCACAGTTAACGCGAACGCTCTTCACGGAGCAGCCGCTTGTGCCTTTACGGTATTTTTGGTAGCTGCACACCCACATCAAAGGAAAAAAAATACAGTCCTAGCGGATAACTCTCTACTCAGACGTTCTACCCTTTTCTCATCCTACCCTAGGGCTATCATTATACATGGTAAGTGAGGAAATTAAAGTGATTCCTGCTGCCTCTGTTCCTTATAAATCTTTAATATTTTTAATTTACTTTAAATCCATCCTTTTGTAAGAAGGATAAAGCTGTGATGATTAAAAATACTTCCACCTGTCTGTTTTCCATCACATGTTTACACAACAAAGTCTTCAAAACCCATGTATCAGTTTTGCTTCAGGCACCTACCTCCCTGCTTTGAAGCAATTAAGGGCCAGAACCTGCACCCATCACCAGCGCGAGCTGCGATTCAACAGAGCACATGTGCATATGCTTCTCTTTAAGCATATAATTAAGTCAATTCCTGTTCAACAAAGCATATAAGCAAAAGCTGTTTACTTAGTGCTGTGCTTCCTTCCATGAGTAACGTTTTTTATTTTCATGAGATGAGCAAAAGCAGAAAACCTGCTGCCCACCAGCAGTTTGAGGAGGGGAGCCCAGGCTGGTGCTGGAGGGCTTTCCCTTGCCACCGGCCAGGGGACAGGGAGACGAGCGTCCAGCCAGAGGTGCTTCTGCACATTTTACCAGGCCTGAATATACATATGGCCCTGAAACCCTCCCAGGAGGGCCCAGACTTGAGAGGCATATACAGCCCAAAGGCCTCTTCTTCCAGGGGGAGGGACATTCAGATGGAACTTGCAGAAATTAAGGGGCTTCTAGTGCCTCCCGCACGCTGCACTCCCTAGAAGCACTTCACACAACATGAGGTTCAACCTTTCCGGATTTTCCTTTTTTTTCTTGCAATTTCAAAAATTTTGCACCAAGGCAGACGTTTATCAGCTCAGAGGGAAGAAAGCACAAGGGAGCCGATTGCCCATGGCCTAGAGGAGGAGAAAGGCTCCAGGAGCCATGAAGTGTGAGGGCAGGTCTGTCTGGACCCAAGCTGTGCGGGCAGGAGGAGGAAACCTCATCTTCCAACTCCAGAGGAAGGACCAAGCAGCAGAACGAAGGCTGTTTTTAACAGGCAGATTTACCAAACTGCCTCCCAGAAAGCTCTGTCAAGCCATTTATTTGCTAAAATTCAGCTGTTCAATTCATCCCTATTTCCCACTGGAACTATTCCATTATGGATAAACACCCACGTATTTGTTTATGCACACGTACAGAGAAAAAGAGAAAAACAGTCTAGAGGCTGGGGCTATTTCTGCAAAGAGAGACGAGCAGCTAAAGTCACCACTCTGCAAAACTGCAGGGTTTTGACCCCTTGCTCTCTTGCCTCCCCACCAGGCGCCCGCATAGCAGACCGTGGCTGCGCTGGGGTGGCAGGGTCACTCGCTTTGCGTGGAAGGGCTACGAGAAAAGCTTCCTTTTCAATTAACTGGCTTTCATTTCAGTTGTTTATCTTGAACGAGAAAAAGAATCCCTAAGAAATCCTGACCCAATTATTTTATACATAAAAGAAGCCTTTGTAGCAAGCATAATATTCCCAGGAGGCGGTTAACGAGAAGCGCACGTCCGAGCTGAACCCAGCAGAGCTTTGCGGTCGGGCAGCAAACCCGGCGCGGCCCCCGCGCACGGGATGCCAGGGGCTGCGGGCAGGTTGCTGTGCGGGGCTCTCCGCTGGCCCCACGCAGCAGTGCGAGGGCTGCAGCACGAGCGGCGCCCACCCGCCAGCCCCGGCACGGAGCGCCCTCCCCTACTCGGCTGCCGGAGCTCTGGTTTCCACAGGGCTGCCTCGGCACGGAGCCGCTCACTCGCACTGCCCAACACAGGAGCAAGAGCATGTTCACAGCGGGGGAAAAATGTAATTTAAAAAATGCCTGGAAAAGTACAGCATGTTTGCATGTTTCCAGCACACTGAACTCAACTGAAGCAAGAAAATGTAAACAAATTTCTCACAAATGCAAGTTATTTACTAGAGCTGCTTTGATTAGGCAGGGGGCTGCGCGTGGTGCCTTTGGGGAACAGGAGCATCGCGCTGCTGCCCAGCCACTCCATCGGGCACAGACCCAGGGAGAGCTCCTTGCAAAGAGCAAAGGCAACTTCTTTTGCCTTGAGCTCTCCAGTTTGCTTGAACTTCACTTCCCCTCACATCTTTCTATTGCCTGACTGGCGCAGTGAGAGCTCTCCCTCCCATTTCGATTTATTCTAGCCACAGGTATGGAGGCAACTATGAATTCACAGGTCTTCATGTGTATAGTGGTAGCCACAGCAGGAATCTCTTCTCCGCAATAAAACCCTTTTCAAACCCAAAACAAAACCAGGCCAGTCAATACACACCATTGTAACAAGAGAAACAGATAAAAGACTAAAAATTCTAACATACTTTTTTCATTTTTATGCATTCATTGTACCCAGTTGAAAAGACTATAAAAAGAAGACAGCCTCTAAAACAAAGTTTCACACTGCCTTATCAGAATAACTATTTTTCAAATGTAAAAGCACCCTGAAAGGCTAAAAGGGTTTTCTTGTTACTGGCTTAGAAGTGCTTTCCAGCGCCGAGTGCATCACTGCTGCTGAACTCGGGAGCAGCGCAGTGTGCGACAGGGCGCGGAGCTGCCCCGGCACCCCCACGGCACGGGGTGAAGCCTGGGCATCACCCTGGCTCCCACCCGACCTCGGGTCCAGCTCCACCCGCAGGCTGGCCGCAAGCTTGGGCAGAAATTGCTTGAGCCTTATAGACACCACATGAGAGCTGGGATTTAAGTAGAAAAGGAAAACAGGGCTGAGTGAGGAGGAGAAAAAGAGACCAAAGACAAGAAATGAGCTTCATGCTCCAGGACGTGATGAAAAATTTGCCGTTGAAATGCTGTTGTTTCCAACACCGGCAGGCGCCATGCCAGCACTCAGTTCAGGAAATGTAGAGAGAACTACCTCTCTGACATCGCACTGGGACGTCGCAGACTGCGTTTCCCAAACTAAAGTTTCCATAGAACGTTTGTTTTGATTTTTCATTGCAACGCAAAATGCTTTGGTCTGTTTTCCAATGCATTCAAATGACTCTTGCACAGAGGTCTCTCTCTTGTGGCACAAACAGCAGTTTGAAATAGGGAACGGCGGAGATGGAAGTCTTCCATTTAGCACAGAGCTTCCAGCAGCAGCAAGCCTGAAACGCAGTCTCGACACCATTACTCTGAAGCAGCTGCGAAAGACAATAAAATTCGATCTTTCTGTCAGCCTGGACAAGGGAGCTGCCTACTGCGTAACTGCCTTGCGGGGGTTTGTGAACCCCACTGCCTAGCGCAAGGCAGGCAGCACAGCAGCCCTGCAAACGCCTGCGTGATGGACACCGAGGCACCCTGCGCTTTGCAGCACGGAAGAGTGACCCTTTCAGCTAGAAGCACCACAGGAAAGGGAAGTTGAGTATTTTCCAGCCACAGCCAGACCTAAGTCTAGAGCCATGGCCCCAGCAGCGCTCAGGACCAGATGCTTTCAGAAGGCATGTGAATACACAGATAAGGGTTATCCTATAATTAACTTGTTCTCCACAGTGGCTATAGCTGAGATTTGATTAATACCAAAAACCTAAGATATTTATGGCCATTTCATAAAACCTAATAACATTTTTATGCACAGATAAGCTGCTTTAAAAGAATCAAACAGACACAAAACACTAGTTTAGTCTTCTAACCTGGGTGCATTATGATATAACCCCGATCATCCTGATTTTCATGAAGACAACTCATCCTATGCATAGAATAAACTGCATTCAGATAATGAGCACTTACTCAATTTTCTTTTTATTTCTGTTTAATAATCTGATATCCCAGCAATGCCAATGCTATTCTAGAACAGAAATCTTAGCTTCATCCAACTGCTTCTCCCAGCAGGATTGAAGACCACCATCCAAGTCAGTTTTTGCAGAAATAGCTGAGAACTTCCAGATAATACAAGCAGTCCTTGCCCGCCTCAACGCCAAGTCACCTGGCCAATTTGTGGCTGTGTCACCTGAGGCCTGCTCAGTGTGACCTAGCTGACTTTGCATGAAGCAGATGAGGAGCAGCGTGTGACCCACGCTGCTGCGGGGAGCAGACAGAGCTTTCAGCGCATGGGAAATAAGAAGCTGATGAGGAAACGTAGGAAAGAGAGGAAAGAGCTTAAGCAGCACAATTGCACAAATGAGGGTTAGCAGAAAGCTCAGGAGAAATGTGACTTAACTCACCAGTGTGGACCAACTCTGTGGCAAAGGAAGGGAAGGAAGCCAATTTCTGGGTACGGCATCCAGCTGGCTGAGCGCTCAGCCAGGGCTCTCCCTGCTCCTCCTCGCTCAGTGTTCGCCTTCACCTTTCTGCAATAAACAAGGGAAAGACTTCATGTCAAAATTCAGTGACACCTTACGCAGGACACATTCCTCCTTTCTCCATTAACTTTGCATTATCCTATATAAATCGGGGATTCTGTGACAACTGAATCTGTGGTAGCTGAGAAAACTGATAAGAGCTTAAAGACCGTCTCCAGGTGCTTTGCCACCTTGCTGCTTAAAAAAAGGAAAATGTAATTTACACAAATGGCTTTAGTTGCAGCACTTTCCAGATTTTAGCTGCCTGCCTTCACAATATTAAAGGTGATTCGTATAACCTACAAGTTTTTTCAAGTTGTGCCACCTACAGCTATACAGATAAAATAGCCATTGCTAGGATGTTGTTATTAACATAAAATATAGCTCCCAGCTTCTACAGATTCCAGCTTGTATTTTAAGGGAAATTTTTCTGATAAAACTATGTAATAGTCTGTGAGGCACATTTCACAAATGTGATAGCTCTGTAATCATCGTTTGATTATACAGAAAAACAAGTATTATTGACATACAAAACTGAGATCCAATATCCTTTATGCTGTGTAATACATCAGCGTGCAACAGCCTTTCATGTGTTGAATGTGTTTCTTTTTAAAAGGTAAAGTGTCTGATTAATTTTCCAAACATCCAATACAGCTGAAAGAAGAAACCACAAGGCGGGTAAACAGCAGAAGGAAACGCCCGGGAGCTACGAGCTGCCGCTGCCGCTCCTTTTCCAAGCTGCTGTGGCCAGGAGCAGCCGCAGGCCACGGGCAGCCACCGCAGGAGCCTCCGGTCCCCGGGCCGCCCAGGGGCAGCGCTGGATCCCGGCACGAGAAGCGCGTGGCCTCCTCTGCGGCAGCTCCACCCCGGCCCGGCCACCCCGAGCTTCCAGGCGACCCCTTCCACGGCAGGGCAGCTTCCCCGCTGCGACGGAAATAACTTTCGGAGGGTCTCCAGCCAAATGCCCTGAGTTATTAATGAGCAATTCAGTGAGCGAAGCATGAACATCACAGATGTACTGAAAATGTAGCTCCTATTGGAAAGAAATGGACTGGTAACTTGAAAAAACGTCTTCATCTGCCAAAGTTTATTTCAATCCACACTCCGGAGGGAACAAGTTAACTATGTCTGGACAACTGGATTGTATTAAATGCAAACGACTCAAGTCCAGACAGGTGACTCAAGTCAACTCAAGTCCAGGCAACCACATTTCCATTTGGAAACACAGGTTTAATTTAAAATAGACTCTTATCAGTAGACCCAAGTTTTCAAACGTGATATTATCGATTCTCACAGATATCTTTCCGAAGAACCTCTGTAATCAGGATGCAGGAACATAACAATAAGGGTGATTTTCAGGATTGTTATCAATTCCATAGCATTAATTCGCGAGTTACTACAGAGATCAAGCCAAAGCCATTCCTGGTCCATCTCTGAAGACCAGAGCCTCTACACATCCTGTCCTTCTCCTGCTGTGGGAAAATACAGAGGGGATGTTTGTATCCCAGCCAGCACAAAGCACAACATGTTGATCTTGCAGTGGATTAAAGGGACAAGGGTGCAGCAGCTGCCAAAGCTCGTTCATAGCAGCAGACTTCGAGGCGGCCACTCTCGAGCAAAGCCCCGCAGCTGCAGAGCTGCTCTATGATTAAGAAAGGTGGCGGAGGAGCTTAGCAGGCATCTCTCTGCATGCTACACTTTTACGGGACAAGCCAGAGCTCAACAAGCTGCGCACAGACGTACTGCCAGGGTTGGAAAGGCCACGAGTAAAGCACAGGGAAATGACGAGCTGGTTTCTCAAAAATGTACCATGACTTGAGGGCTCCTCTTAACTATAAACCATTCTTCCTATTCATTTCAACCTCTGTTAAAGAAAAAAAGTAATGCCCACTCCTGAGCACAAAGAGGACCAAGTCTCCATAGTTATATAACTACTGTCCTATACTGTTCTATAACAGACCAGTTATTTTATATAGGAGGGCGTGAATGGGAAATCACCATATGTCCAAAACGGCGTCAGTCCATTTAGTCTGCCCTGTTCAACAAAAAAGAGATAGCCAACAGCCCAGGCACCAACCCGAGGCCATCAGTTGCCTGCCTATTCCAGGAGGGCAGCAGGAGCATTTAAAGCTTTCATGGACATCCTGGATCCTGGCGCCTCCAGAGAAGATCGTACCCCTTTCCCGATGCTGCTCTCAGCTCTGACCAGGAGCAAAGGCCCCCATGTCCAAGTTCTCCTGCGTTCTGCACCTGGACACAGCAAGGGCAAAGGGACATTTCTCTGACTATGCCGGGGAAAGTCTTAATCCAAAATAGAGGCAGCACGAAGATGCGTGTGGGAGATCTGGGAACAGAGGAGTCATTTTTCCTTCCCAGGCAATTACCAGCAATGAATCATTTACAAAGAGGAAAATGAGACACTGGACGGGCTGCTACAGAATTAAAAACGATGGTCCTGATCTTTATCCCTTCCCAGTTTTCCCCTTAATAAAATTACATTGGATTTTGTTGGACACAACAAACCCTTGCTGGTGATTAAATTATCTTTACACATTTGGAGATAAGTCTGGACGTGTGGAGGAGGCAAGAGAAAAGCAATCCTCAACCAAGACTGCAGTTATTTAATTTTGTTGTAACTGCAGAGATGATTGCTAGATGGAAAATGCAGTTTTAGAAAAATGTTAGCTGTGCTAATGTGTATTTTTAATGGAAAACAAACTCTTGTTTGCTTCTAAAGGAGAAAAAGATTGATTTGATTAACACTGGGATAACAGAAGAGATTTTGCCTTGAGCTGTTCCTCAGGCAGATCTGGACACTCTCACGCTCCTATTTCCCCTACAGCTCGGGCACATGAGCAAACTCTAGGGCCTTCCTCTCTCCCTTTCCTCTCCCCCGCCGCAGCTTTGCTCAGGGCCAGGCTATTCCTGGTTCAAAGAAGTTAACACCACGGTTTTCCCTGGCGAGAGATCTCATAGGGTCTGTTGGGAAGCAGCAGTCCAGCTCCAGGTCACCCAAGCAGCAACTCCCTGAGCATCCAGCTGGGCTACTTTAGCCTGAAGCAAAGCCAAAAAACCCAGCATTTATATTTTCCCCTAAAAATCAGGCATTTAACTATTTTAATTATTTGGTAAGATGTAGGAAGAAAAAATTGCTGAAACATCTACGTTCTCTGCAAAATAGAAATGCCTGTTTTTACACAATGCTGCACTTCTCTACTATGTGCCCAACTGCAGACAGGACACAGGGACCATCTCCACCCAAGGCCATGCTCGACCCAGCACACTAGCTGGGCAAAACCCCTTGTTGCAATCCGGCAGCTCCCTCAGAACACGCAAGTAAATCAGTTCCAAAGGGGTGAAATAAATAAACATTATCTTTTTTTTTTTCCCACACGTTTTAAGCACTAGAGGGAGGGGCAAACCTTTGCAATCTGTTATCACAAAGGCTACATTAATGAAAAAGATTTCCCCCCCAAAATCCCTTGTACTTTTAATCAGTTCTTCTGGAGCCAGCAGTAACTCGGGCTGGGCTGGCCCTCGATGCACTAAGGCAGCTCCCAGCATCAGGCAGCTGAAGGAGGAGCCGCCCTGAGCAAGCCCAGGGTGCCCTGAAGACTCGGCTGACTGCAGTGAGCACGGCAACATGTAACCAAACCCTATCACCTTGAGTCCTTCCTCTGCAATACCTTAAAAGAGCTGGGCAGATTTTTATTTCAGGTTTAATAAATGTGCAGTATGCATGTGCAACAAGTTCTAGCTCTACGGGTATTTTTATAGCAGGTAGTTAAAGCTCGAGAAATACGGATTTACTGCAGAAATGCTGACACAATCATAAATGTAATGGAGAGAACAGCACTGCTGTTATTTCTGATACAATCCTATTGATACGGATAGTGGGAAGATTAAAGGTTGCATCACTGATTTTATTTTTTATTTTCATTCACCTTTCCTGGCTTGAACTTTTCAAGGGGTTCATAGTCCTTAACTGTCTTTTATGAAAAATACATAAACCTCATTGCTCATGTCCTGTTTATAACCAATGATGAAATATCAAGCATTCCATGCTCCATTCAACTAAAGCAGACACCAGAATTCTTGGGTAACATTTATTTCAGGGAAAGCCTCACACACAAGCTGACCAGGACCACACCACCCAGGACCCATTTCCACTCCTCAAAATTAAGCTGGAAAACACTGCTAGCTACTGCGGAAAGGACCGGAGTGCTGGCAGCACTCGAAGCCTTTTCCAGCATAAGCACCCAGTAGGGTAGGCTGACACCACAGACTTATTTCTGAAGAGCTAAATGATACTATGGCAGAACCTGATTAAAATAAGTGGACTTTAACCACAGCTATACTGCATTATAGTTTTTGGTTTTTTTTTTCAATATAAGAGTTTAAGCCGATATAATGTCACAGAAAATGGAATCCTTATTTACCTTCGCCAAAGGCAGGAATGAAATACAACCAGAAGACCACAGGCAGAGCCAGAACTGGAGGCCGGGCTTCTCCAGCACATTTTCTGTTGGGCCGTACTCTCTCTGAGTGGAAGACTAAACAAATCATACCGCCAATTTGCTCAGCCAAACATGCCCTTGTGGCTCCTAACCATTTAGGCTGCTACAGGGTAAACCACACTTATCATAATTGCTCTTCTACACATTCTTGTATTTAACTTTATAGCATGCTGGCGTATTTCTGACCTGAAAATATATAACCTCTGAAAGGCAGCAGTTAAAGAAAAATAACAGTTTTCAATTATACCCAGCTACTGTCATAAACCAGCTCTGTCAAAGTGACAGTTTTATGCATTTCCAACTTTTTTTTTTCCATTGTTTTCCACTATTTACTGCAGCTCCAATGCCCATTATTGTCATTTTGGTCCAGGAATGCGGTTCATTAGCATTCAGCTCTTCAGAGTTCACTACCAGCTACCTGCAGTTCCCCTTGCAGGACGAAGACAAGAGCCAAACCCCAGTTCCTGAAGGGGTAAAGTGGCACTTGCCAGAGCACCCGGGGCAAGAGGCTAAAGCCAAGAGCTGGCATGCCGTGTTCCCAGGGCTGAAAGGCTTCCTCAGAAATGCCACGTGTTTTGCAAACAGTGACCATTGCCAGAGCACGTGGAGCACCCCTGGGTCCTGGCAGGTGCCCGGCCAGCGGCTGCGCAGGCATCTGCTGGGCACCGCACGCCAGACACCTTCCGCCTCAGGGCTTCCAGGTGCTCGGGCAAGAATGGGGTCCTGGACCAGCATCCCTTCCCCAGCAAGTAACAGGGTCTGCAGAAATATTTATTCGAAAACACTGGGTTGCAGCAATTCAGAAATGCTTCTGTTTCCTCCTTTTTGTCCCCCCAAAAAGGCAGGGGAAGTTCAGAAGCTTTCTGGTACTGGCCCAGCGACAAAAAACAACTCCAAAACCATTTAATATACTTATCCTCCAACTAAATTCTCTGTTTTACCATTCAATGCAAGATATTTGCCTCATAAGTGATTAAGTTCCCACTTCTTAGTAGGAAGAAATTCCGCCCCGCATCCCGTCACAGGTAGCTGCTGAGTTCTGGGGAAGTTGCCAACATTATCCCTCTGCACTCCCTACTCCACGATCACGGATGGAGACAACACCGAAGTCTGCTGGTCCTGCATGGGTCTCACCCCAGCCTAATCCATCCCAGCACCACAAACCCTGGAACGCAAACCCTGGTGGTACACAGGGGAGAGTGTCAGAACAAATCTCAAGCCTTTCTTATCCTTAAACTTTACACAAAAAATAGTTTCTTGTATGATTCCTCTAGCACGTCAAGTTCAGTGAGCTTCTCTTTTTTTGCTTTGAATTCACATTTTTCTTATGTTGTTTTCACATAAGACAAATGAAAACTGGGGCAGCTTATCTATCATTTAAGATTAATGCATACTTTGTAAACAGTCTGTTGAAGAGTTTAAAGGAGTGAATTTATGAGACCTACCTTTCTTCATCCTCCCATTCCTGCTAGTCTTATGGCATCACTGCTGACTACTCAGTGGTCTTCAGCTTGCAATTTCCCCTTCCGTTCAATGAGGTTATTTTGCTTTATTACCCCTCAGAAACCTTTTCCCCTCTGACTGCTCCCTGCCGATGAGTGCCTGCCTGGCCTATTGCTCTGAGTACACGGCAAAATCACTCCAGTTTCCATTTTTTTACTGCTGTCAGTAGAGGCCCACAAGGCTGTATTATTACATTTATTTCCAATGCAATTGTTAGTTTTCAGCTGTCAGGACAGTATTTGCAAAATCCTTTGAGGACATTTCGCACTTCAGGGTTTGAACTCTTCAGTCTGGGATTTCCAGTTTACTCCAGTCTATAAAGAGCTGTTGAAGACACCAGACTCCCAAGAGGTTTCCACACCCAGCCAAGTTTTGCTGCTAAGGCAATTCCGTGTCCGTATTTTCTGTCTTGTTTTGGGATCTTGCAACCATGAATGAAATCATTCAGATCTTTTTGCTGTAAGCTGCTTCTTCAAACATTTCTCATTGCTGTTGCCTTGCTTTCTTCCCCCCTTTGAGGCTTCCTAATTGATAGAAAATTGCAGGCTTGTCCCTCCTTATACCAGTTTTGCTCTGTCAAGTTGACATAACTTGCAAAGCAGAAATAACAAAGCTTATTTAGAGCCCATGCGCCACAACATTACAGCTTAAGGGCTTCCGACAACAACAGGAGAAGGAATTCTCTGAGCTCCAAAGTCACTAAAAATGACACCACTGAAGATTGTTTTCTTGTCTTTTCTTGTTGTGTTTTTACTCTTTTGCTTAGAGAGCTTCAGTATCTACTATGACTCTTTGCTCACACTGTCCTTTTGCAGCACGTCCTGCTGCTCACTGAAGCCTGTGAGGCTGCTGTGTCCTCCCTTTGATGCTCCACGTGTGTCTTCTGTGCCGTTTTCTCCGGCTGAAGGCCTGTCCTCTGCTCCATCTAGACATGAAAACGGTGCATCCCCTGCAAGTCATTCTTCTACCTAAGACTTCAGCCGGTTCAGAAGTCCTGAGAGGGGTAATTAAGGCTGCAGCGGAGCCTCTGTAGTAAAGAGTCACCTTCCGCGGCCAGGATCACAGCTGCTCGCTGCCCTGGAATCGGCAACAGATGCGACTGCCAGGTCATGCGGCCACCCTCCCGAGCCGGGCCCTGCTGAGCCCTCCCTCCCCACTGCTCAGCCTTGCTGTTCTCTACCTGCTCTTCTGGCACTTCTAAGAATATATGTTTCTGTAATTCTTTTTCTCTTCTTTAAATACAGACGTACTTCTAGCTCCTTTTCTGCACTCGCTGGTCTGCTTATGGCTGTGGCTATACTCATTTCTACAGCATTCCTTCCAGCTCTTTCACTGTCTAGATCACAGTAAAAAAAAACCCTATGTACACATCTATCTATACACTAAGTACTCTTAGGGCTTCCTGCGATTAAGGACTTCTCGACTGGAGCTCTCTCCCTGCCGGAGGTGCCGGGCAGGCTGCGGGGAGCAGCAGGCAGGCCCTGCGGATGCCCCTCGTCTCCCAGGCAGGAGGGCTCTGCAAAGACGCGTGTCGTCGCGCGCGCCGGCTCCAGCAGAGCCCGAGGGCCTGCCCCAAGGCAGCCTGGCCTCCCGGATCACTGCTACCAGCAACAACACAGCCCCCTTTTGAATTGCTATTTCATGCAGTCTGGTCTTCAGAAGCGCTGTTATGCCAGCTAAGTTGTTACTCTATGTTAAGCGTTCTGTTTATATCAAAGTAAAAATAAAACTGTTAAGAACACACATTATTCTGGGTCTCGAAGTTAATATCAGAATATTTCATTCTAATATGTCCTTTCAGATTGCTTAAATAATCATTTCTACAAATTTATATATGCCATATGACTAATATCTAGCTGTCCAAGGCAACCAAAACCTAACAAGCCCACTACAGGATGCAAAACCAAGATATATTTAAAATACCTGAAAGGGATGATTACACTTAATAACATATGAGGCAGCAAATCCTAAACTTTCATGCCAAAGCCTTCTGCATGAGTTCAGGATCACTGCTTTGGCTATGCCTCCTCCTCCTCCCCAAGCCGCTTCTTCCTCCCCCTTTCTATATATGAGGCTTGGCAGTAACAGCATATCATTTTGTGCAGTAATTACTTAAGTTTATAACCATTTTCCAACTTCTATTTACTGCTCAATTACCAAACAATATTGCGAAACCTAAAGTTTGCTGAAATTTAACTCAAGATGAAATGTGAAATGCAGAAAGGGAAAAGTGGGATGGAAATCTCGTAATAGCTGCTGGTCCTAAATACAAAATTGTTTCTGGACTGGAAATAACCAGAGGATGAACAAACGTAAAGAAACCTTTTACTCACTGGGCACACAGTGAAGAGGCTGGCAGAGGACAAGGAAACCCATCGGCCTCCCGGCTTGTTCTGTAGAGCACCAAGTGCTGAATCACTTACAGCTGCAGGCCCAGGGCCCACGGTGGGATCAGGGCCTGGGCACCGGGCCGGCTCACAAGCCCCAAGATGACAGTGGGGCTGGTGGCAACCAGGAGACAACAGAGCAGAGGCAACACTGCTCAGTGCGGTGCTGCATGCATCTGCTTAGTGATAAAATCATCTGACAAGATAAAAGCAGCTACTAAAGGTTGCTTTTTCATCTTCATCTTCAACATTCTATGAAATGGAATATTCTTGTTGGTCCTTTATTGTAAAGTTGAGTGAAAAAACACAGTATGCTAAGTAGCTGTGGGCAGCAGTTTCCTGTACATTCCAGAGGGTCTCGTCAGCAGAGCCATGCAGACAATTACTGAAGACTACCTGAATTTCCAATGCAGAACCATGCAGAACTTCTGCCATATTTATAAAAAGCACAACTGTCATAAGGCATTTTCTATTTATGTTTGAATAACACAAACTGGAGAAAACTACAGCAAATAATTTAATCCTGAATACTGGCTTCAACCATGATTTCTGCTGCTTCTTTGTACTGTGGAAGTAGAAAGTAGAGGTGCTCAACATTTTCTGCTCCCCTGTTTTTAGCTCTTTAAGATGTTTTCTTTAGGGATTACGCCTGGGAAGATGTGGGTACAACTCAAATACCACATATCTAGCCAGCGAAAAACAGGAGTGAATTTAAATTACAGAATTACTAGAAAGAATAAAATTATTTTTCTACTACATAGCTCTTCCCTATCAAGAAGCCTTATGCTCTTAACCCAAGCTGTTGTAACTGGAGTTCCAGAGATGTTTTCCAACTTGCTATATTTATATGAATGCTAGTTGATTTATTAGAATAAATCTGACGCTTGCTGCTATGAGGCTGTAATGTAGCAGATTAACTTTCCTAATTACTGATCAATTTTTCTTGCAGCCCATTTCTCACTCTAGTACCCAGCAATTTCCCTAACTCACACAATATGGTTTTTAAATGTCAAATCACAAGCATGTGAGAAAAAAAGGCACTTGATAAACCTGAAAGCCATCCATAAATATGCCAGGCGGAAAGTGGTCTGCCCAAATTGTCCTGTCCCCCAGCTGCAGGCAACGAGCCCTGGGAACCCACTTACAGCAGACACATTTTTCAAGGTAGCAGGACCCAGAACAGATGCATTGAAAATGAGCTTAGGAAATAATGGAAAAGAAACTGCTCAGCTCCAAATTTAATTAAAACATTACATATGCTCTCAAAGCTGGAGACTAAAAGCAAAATCCACATCGTTCAGCAGGAGCCAGGCAGGCAAGAAGAGGCCCGGTCTCTCCACCACTTTGGCAAGGCCAGGCCCGGATTACCTGGGCCCGACAAGGAAAAGCTGGGGGGAAGCAACTGCCCCGGGGCAGCCCAGCAGGCAGGAGTCACCTCGGCAGCCAGAGGCAGGGAAGAGAGACGGTCGCATTCCCAGCCAGCCCAGCACGGCCCATGGAGCAGACTTCAGAGGAGGAATGAAGGAGGAATGAAGGCAGGCAGCTGAGCGAGGCTGCCTGCAAATGCCAGCCCTCCTTTCCTGCTCCGGGAGGGCGTAATAAAAGTCTTGGCGAGGCACCTAGAGCATCCCTGCTGCATTCACCAACACAGGCTTTCCTTAATACCAAGGATAAACCTCATGGGAGGCACCTCCTCAGTCTAACAAAGCACATGTTGCATATTTGGAAAGGCTACACTGAATATCCATTAGGAGAACCAAGAGCTGTTGCTGTAGATAACTACATTTTCAGTAGAATTACCTTTCTGGTAGAAAAATATCACCGGCAGAAACATAACGCAGATCTGTCAGAGAACGGGAGCTAAGGCACGTTGTCAGTTTTCTCAGACGTTTTTTCCAGGGTTTCTGCCCATGCCAATTACATATCGGTTTACTCAAACTTGACTCCAGCACATTTTAAACTGTCAATATAAATGTTCTTTTCTTTTGAGGATTTAATGGTTTCTGACTGGTGATTTATTTTAGGACGATGATTTCTTCTATTTGTGCATTTTTATGAGAAAAAATTCATTAGCCTTTTCTGAGACTGCTTTAGACATTTTGATGGTTCATGTTTCCTTAAAAAATGCAAGGAGAGATGAGACATGTGAAAAGCCATCTGATTAAAACCAGCCACACAGCACTGTAGAAAACAGCACATCTCACCTAGGTAAAATGAGATATAAAACAAATCCACTTAACCTGGTTAATAACGAAGTCACAGTAAGACCGCTAAACCGTATCGGGGCTTACTTCCTTGGAAAGAAAAGACCATCAAGAAGAGTAAACCAAGGAGGTGGGAAAGAAGCCAGTTGCAGCAGACCTCGGAGCCACTGCTAGGAGCCCTGGCCTGCAGCCTCTCCACTCACCCACGGGCTCCATCTCTGAGAAGCCGGCAAGAAAAGCAGCGGAGAGCAACGCTACTGCTTCAGTTTATAAGCACTGAACTTGCCAGTAACTCACTTATTGATCACAGACGTGGTGAATGGCTGCCTATCCTTGAGAGGTTAGAACAGCCCAGAAATCCCCACAAAATGATTAATGAGGTAAGGGAGTCATTTAACCAGAGCCGTAGGAACGCAGAGTATTTACATGCAGCCACAAGATGAATGGAGCCGTCTTTGCGGGACTCTCTTAGCTCGGCCGTAACACCGCAACCCTGTGAATCCCCACGTTGATAAATTAACGGCTAGAACACAGTGCACAGCAAACGGGATTTAAAAGAGCAACAAGGAGCCAGGTCCGGAGCATGAATCAGCCTCATT
>JAUBNY010000489.1:1998954-2019939 GCA_032275445.1 Crypturellus soui
ATTTTCACTTCCCCAGTAACAAGTATTAATTTGGCACCAGAAAGTCATGGGCTCAGAAAGGACTCTCTCTCTTACAAGATACCATTTTTAAAATACTTCATTCATTTTCTCCTTCCACAGATGTACTTAAAAATGAAATTCCTGGTTTCATTCTCCACAGATGAGAAGAAACACCTTCCTAGAACGTGGAGAAAGCCAAGACAATAACAAAGACAATAAACACATGAAAAACACAAAGCAACAAAGATCTGGGCTGTTGCTCTAGGATTTGGTTGTGACACGAGTCAGGCATAAACTCACACCTCCACTCTGGGGAAAACCAGGAGGCAAATCACTGGTATTCAAATGGGAAAGCTGCTTTCACCAGTGGATTCACAGGACTCATTCTTGTGCTGACAGAAAAATAAAAATGCAGTGTGAATATTTTCTGATCAATACAAACTTGGCTAATACAGAAAAATGCACATTTCCGGGCATGTAGGGAGACTTCACCATATGCCCCTATTACCAAGAGTGTGAACCCCCACACTGCAGGAGACTAGCTAGAAACATCCAGTCTTATCCTCTGTACAGAAAGGCCCAAGTAGGTAAATGGGTGGCACCATCCCATTTAAGAAATAGCTTATTCTGTGAAATACAGGTAAGTATTTTCTAAACAACAGGGCAGGAGCTGGGAAGTGTCTTGGAAGGTTAACTCTTGTATTAAGTTTCTCTACTGCAACTTTTGTATTACTACTTCTAGGTAAGTGCTTGGCATATTTACTCCTCCCCTGTTCTGTACTCTCAATACCCAAATAGAACATTTCTCTCTATTTTTAACAGCCTAATCAGCTACCATACATTTTTATCTCTAGATTCAAGTATGTGCTACATCATCTATTTTGGTTGCCATGCTTGGACTGAAGGGATGGCAGTTCTGAAATGAGTTACTGCTATTTTAACAACCATGCCACTCTACTGGATTAGCTGTTAGGCAGCATTCACTGTCCATTAGTTTGTCTGCAAATGCCTACCATTCCTGGCTCACACTCTGATCTGGCAACTGTTTGGAGCTTCAGTGCACACAAAACATTGTCTAACAACTAGTCTGCTGATTCCAGATATTAGTTACAAAACTCTGAGAGGGAAGCCAAGCCCAACTGTCAGCACACAGACCATTTTACCATTTTGTTTCTTGCTTCCTCTGCTCTGCTCAATCATCTTTTCCCTATGAGTTTATTCTTTAACCCTAAGCATTCTGGCTTTAGTCTAGCAAAGGGCTTAACTGCATAAATATAATTCAGTATACATTAAATTATATTATTTTCTAATCCAGAGTTTTCATATCCCCTTTAAGTTCGTTTTTATTTTCATGGTCATTTCTTTAACTGATGATTAACAGACAAATAGAAATAAAAAATTCAGCAGTCTGGTGAAGACAGTAATTAGGAGTTCTGCTTTGAAAACCAGGGGGATTTAAAATAGACTTTAAGGGCATTTTCCATTATGCACACTTCAAAAAAGTATTTACTATCACAAGATAAACTAAAATGGCTTTTATGAACAATAAAGACTCACACATACTAATAAAAAATGAGTCCTGGCAGCTTTCTAAATTATAGTCCAGAAATTCTTTTGAAGCAGAAAAAGCACTGAAAGAATTTTCTGTCTTATAAAATAAACTGATTGTTAGAAATTAAGATGTTGCGAAGATAACAAAAGTAAATTTTAATTTCACTAGATGCTTTGTTACTAATACATATTCATGTTTATCATTGATTCCACATTCACAGATAAGGTAGACAAAGAAATGAAAAGAATTGTGATGTGCAACAGATGTTTCAAAACAGTTAACAGATCACTATACATGTAGAATATGCAAGACAGCAAACAGAGTAACACTGAACTTCAATGGTTTATTCAAAGAAAATATCAAAGGAGCTTTCTTTGGCATAGGCCAAAAAAGCACCTTTGCAAAATAAACATTGCATTCATAAGAGCGAGCACAGCAAACTACAAACGTACAAATGACTTTGGGTCTGGCACTTCCTGGGCATGAAGAGAGACCATGTGGCTCTGAGGCCGAGACCCTGCAGCATCTCGCTGTCACACGTGCCTGATGTCACCAACCCTTTGCACTGCAGCGCTCAAACGAGACCTGTGGAAGGGTCTTACACTTTTGAACTCTTCTTCTGCAGTCAGCAAGCACAATGGTAGAGAAGGAAGCAGGGAAGGGATAAGCAACGCAAAGAACTAGCAGATCCTCTTCAGTCACCAAGACGATATTCTATCGTACACAGGATAAAGACTATATATATACACAACTTTAAAGTATTTGTTTTTCCTCAGTCTCTCCCAAATGACAAGCTTGTTAGACATCAGGAAGTGTCATCCCAGATGTGACTGCAGCCGGTAATAGCACTGTCCTCAAAATGCCAGCTATAAACTCCAACTAAAATGGCACCAGGTTACAAGGAACATTTCCCTCTTTGAGGGGGAGGGCTCGGGAATATTTTTCTTTTCTTTCCTTCATTTCTTTTCCCTTTTTGAAATTTTTGGGAGTGACCAGTTTATATGCACAATTCAAGCAAAGGCAGGAGCCCACAATGACCCTATACAACATTTTAGTCACAACCTTCAGCAGCAGCTAGCAAAAACTACCACAACTTTGCTAAGTTTGAAGGCAGCTCTGAGAAGCACTTGGCTTGATCCTCACCAGAGAAGAGCAGATGATTTTGTGTGGCAGTGATAGCTTCTAATATACTAAATACAGAAAGTAACAGAGCATGTCCATAAAGTTTAGACATGAGAGAGAAATTTAGTAATCTCTGTCACCTTGAGAGGACAGCCTGTTTCTCAGATATCTTTTATGGCATTTTACTCAGTCTGTTTAGAATGCCCTGGGACTGCTATTTTCATTGCTTTCAAGCAGCTTTCCCAGCCTATTTCACTGGCACAGACTGCTTCATGATCAGCTGCAATGTGCACTTTTCTCCATCTCTGCCATTTTTGTGCTACAGCCCCTGGCAGAAGAGTATTCCCTTCAGCCCTGTGCTGCTGCTGTCAGTGATGTCTGTACCAGTACCAGGGCTGGACTACGCACCCTGGAGATTTGGGGATGCAGGGGGCAGGTACCAACCTCGTGGTGAGGAGCCGGTTGCTCTTCCAGAGAGGGTGCTGTGCCACAAGCACCCTGTGACTTGCTGGTACGTGGGGGCAACTGTTAAGAAAGTTCTGCAAGATAATCCTGACAAAGCCTCCTACTCTGCCTGCTAAATGGCCTTTTTTTTACGGTCACAGGAGCTTTAACGTTCTCTCTAGAAGTTAATCAAAATATTACTCTGCTAAGCCATACTCAGAAATGTCCCAAGAAGATTAAGGGACAGCATATCCCGCATGAAGATTAGAAGCAGGATAAAGAAAAACAAAACCTGCATGATCCAAGATTAGTTGCAGCTGTTTCTCATGCTGAATAATGATTTTTTTAACTCAATAAATCATGTATTTATTCTGATTTTCATTGTTTTAAAATTTTGCATTAAAAAAGGCATACAAAACATTGCCAGTTTATACAGTATTCTGTGAAGAGTTTGGAGGGATATTAAGTCTTACTCTGCAAACACCACTTGACATAATTCCTGCTATTACAGACAGTTTCATCTAATTCAATGATAAGCAGCATGGTTTTACTTCAGTAACTATCTTAGTCTGGCCTCAACTCTAAACATTCATTGCAATTCTGTGATTAAATTAGGCATGTGTGTGAAATCTATTAGCTGAAAAATTAACCCAGTACTTAAGTGCTTTGTTCCCTGGAGTCCTTCAGAGTTTAAAAGCCCTAGACAAGATCGCTAGAGCAAAGCAACATTTAACTACCCTAGTTAAACTCCATATGTCTCAGGTAGCAATGGAAGCAGTTCAAAATAAGAATCCCTTCTATGCAGGCAAAAGTCTTACTAACTCATAGAAATTCAGTTGGTGCTCACTTTATTCTGCATCCATCCGGTGCATTTTTCTGAAAACTCGTTGCAGGGGGGAAGTTTTTGCCAGCAGCTTCTCTTTTGTCCTACTGCCTCCTACAGGATGGGTGGAGAAAAGAGCTGGCCTTGCAGCCTTAAGAGTCAGGCTCAGCACCAAGTGTCACCTCATCTACGTGACAGCCTCTCTCACAAAGCCTCCATTTTTTTTCAAACAAAAGGTCAGTAAGTAGATAAAGTCAATACGTACAAATCCTGCTATATTAGTATTGAATGTCTCTGTTGTACTTCTGTTTGAATTCAAGTCAAGACAAGAGCAGTGATCCATGCTTTTTTTACAGGTTACTGTTAAATTGCTGCAATGCATTACACCTCTAAACTTGCTCAACTCCCAGGTACAACTGCATTGAAAAACTGCAGAAAATGAACTCATTAGTAAGAGTGCTTAAGGGACCCAGTGTCCTCCATAGGTGTGAAAAAAATCTGACACTCTTCAGTGCCTAATCCTGTTTATTCTTTGTTTTTCTGTCCTTTTTTAACTTCTCACCAACTATACAGGCAACTATTATGCACACGTAACTCGCAGTTAAAAAACTGATACTACCTGCCACCTAGCCCCGAAACTGTTGATATTACTGTACTTAGCCAGAGGTAATAACTTGTCTATCTCCCAAAAGAAGGTGATAGGAGAGGGCTCTCAAAGATGGATTTTGCAGTCTGGATGCAGACCAGAGGCATGGTGTAAAGGAAAACGGTGCAGCAAACCATAAGCTAGTGCAGACAGGAGCCCGTAAGCTACTACGGCTGACGGCAGGAGCAGCAGCTCCGTGTGACACGAACACGATACTCGTCCCCAGACCTGGCTCTCCATCCTCCCCTGCGCTTGGCAAAGACGAGACGCGCAGCCGCTGAAGGGCAAGCCTGCTCCCAGAGAGGTAAGCGGTGCTGCAGCCTCACTGTCCTCTGCAGCTGCAGCAGCCATCTACTCCCGCCTTCAGCGCAGGACTTCTGCGTCGGGGACGCTGCAGACTTGCACAGCCAGGGTGCCTTCTGGGCTCTCCGGTTAGAGACTTTGCCACCCTTAGCAAAGCAGGGACAAGCTAGGGTCTGCAGTGCCCCAGGATTGAAAGGAAGAGCCTTTTATAGAGGTGCAAATTTTTCTACAGTCCAAAGCAGGAAGGAGAGATGGAGACATCTCTATTATTTGCTAGATGGCAAGCTGCAACTCTGTCATCCTAATGTGCCTGACAGGTTTCACTCCTCTGACACCCAAGGTACATAAGAATTGCATAAAATAAAAGGAGAAAAAAAAAAGTATGTTACAGTGGCTTGATGTTGCATTTTGCCTGAAGTGATTTGATATAATTAGTCATCTCAGGAGTAAAACCTTTATATTTTATTCTTTCATCCATTTAAAATAAAAAATGTACATTGGCATGGATAGCTTGTCATTTTAACACACTTTGATGTTTGCAAGCTTTGAAATATCATGTTCAAATTTGTATGCAAATTTGTGTTTCCAATTACATACTCATTAGTTCTTCTGGAACTTCATCTTAATATTCTGAAAATGTTTATAGCTTCCTCTGTTGTTTTCCTGAATTGCTTTAGAATGACACCCAGTATATAAAAGCAAATGAAGAAATCCATTAACACTCAGTAACTTTCTTAAACATCACATTTAATTTCAAGGGATGTTATAATTTGTCACTTCAAAAAGTTCAAATATGTATGCACACTGCATTTGATAGCATATTAAAAATCATAGACAAATGTTTTTGCATCTATAGCATTTTTAGCCTCCAGAAATGCCCACCTCCATTCCTGACTCACTCAAAAAGCCTGTTGCTGTTTTTACTGGCTTTAATAGATGTTTTGGTGCACACAACATATTGGTCCATGTCTTTAGATAGAGCAGAATTGGTATCACTGCCTAGACCTCAATGGGGCAAAGCAAATTTACAGCAGTTATGAATCTGGTTAATTTTTTGTTTAACAATCAAAACCTATTGAAAACACAAATAACATTTTAAAACCCTAGAGTGAAGTAAAAGTCCAGATGTTAGAAAAATATACAAGTCTCCAGTGCGATAATGTTCAACTTTTCAATGAGGCCTGAAGCTCCTGAGTAATTTAAATGCATAAGCCACAAAACAATAGCAAAGAAGAGCTGGGAGGGAGCACTGGGTCACCCAGTCTCTGACACCACCCAGCCTGAGAGCGACTGCCTGTAAATGTCCCCTGACAGATGCCTGTCTAACCTGGTCACAAAAACCTCCATTCCTGGAGACTGCTCTCTCCCCAAGCTGTCTGTCACCATCAGATTTTTTCCTAATGCCCACTTTATAAACATTAGTTCTCTCCATGATGTGTCACATCTCAAAAGTAACAAAGAAAACCCCAAACTGTTGCTGCGGTAGTGTCCTCTTTAAGACAGAAAAATCTGGGAGAAAGTTGCTGGAAGCAATAAGAATGATTAAGACTAAAGTTGCACTGTACATGAGTATGGAGGTGAGCTATGCAGTATGAACCAGCGGGGCAAAGGGCGCTCTCCTTTTGCACTCAGGGTGAATTCATTTCCACTAGGCTCCACGGAAATTATGACCTTCATAATCCTTCATCCTATCTCCCCAAGTCAGCTAAAGCTTGCAGGTAAAGCTTACAAACAAAAAAAAACCCTCAAAATAGCAAAAATAGAGGCTGACTCCAATAAAGCCAGCTGCACTTTCAGAGAGCATCACCTTTCATAATGTTCAGCAAAGAACATCATAATCAAGCATAATATAGGTTTGTATAGCACTATTCAGCAAGCTAAAAACGTAACAAGCTTTTTAGCCTTAAGAAATCTACAATATATTAAAGGTTTTTAAATGACTTTAACTTAGTGCTGATCTTCTTAATTTAACTTTTTTCATTAAGAACTAAATCTGTGCATAAATGGATCCATTTATTCTAGCATGCTACCAGTATACAACACAAATATTTTGGAAACACCAGCAATGCCATCCTGCATTTTGCTCCACCAGAGAGGGTTTTCTTTCCACGGGTACAACAGCAATTGCAGTTCAAAGAGTGGGAGAAGGTCAGGTATCATTTGTACTATTATTTCATAGTCCAGCATTTAGAATGTGCAGGTCTCAGTGAAAATCTAAGAGTTAATTTTGCAAGTCAATAAAAATAAAATATTTATCCCCTGCTCCAAAAACCGTATCTTAGGATAGTAATTATCTAGAAGAGTAGGGACCCAGTGACAGCCCACAGCTCAATGTTCTGAAAACATAAGCAGAAATATTTGTCAGCAATAACTTTAAAACAAAACACACAAAATAATTCCAAAGTCCTCCTAGATTCTTCTTCAGTGTATTAAGTATTTTGGGCATGGTGAAAGCAACTACATGCAGCAATTTCTACATACAGTGGAGGGAATAGAAAAGTTTTGGACATATTATTATCAACTACTAAAAAAAAAATATTTCAGAGATGGATATTTGTGTGTAGTAAAGGAAGAGATAGTTTCACTGGTTTCTTTTCCAACTGGTAAAGAGTATAAAACTGCAATAAATCTGACTGCATGTGACGGTCATAAACAAGACCTGTGCCAGGGCCATTTGCCGTGAGCTGCCAGCGAGGGAAGCAGCCTGGCACGATGGATTCCCCCCTTGCTCGGGGCACAGGGGGTCCCGCACGTGTCCCCACGCAGCACTGCTGTCACAGGTCGTCTGCAGTGGGCACTGGCCGTCCCATGGAAGCAGCTTGTGCAGACCCTCTGTGCACACTAATGTGCTCTGAACACGCTGTCAGTACACACGTGTGCCTGCCCTGAAAAAAAAGCGTTTGGGAGCTGGTTAAAGACCCCCACACAGCCTGACTCAGGCCAGAGGCTCGGAAATGAGAGGGCACGGGCCGCGACCCGGTCACACTGGAGGGTGCTTCAGGTAGACAAAAAGCTACCCTAGGAAACACGAAAGGTGATTCTGAAAAGGGGAAATCTCAATAATTTGCCACATCAACCATGCTTTCATATCTGAAACCATGATCTGAATAATAATGGTACATAAATAATGTCTATGCGACCTTTCCACCACAGTCATTTTGATAGCATTATAAAGGCAATTTTTTCAAAGACATGCTTGCTGCTAATAATCTGCTGCCTTTACTGGAAACCAAAAGCCAAATGAACACTCAGATTTCAGCTTGTGCCAACAGTATTTTATATTGCTAATTTGTCAAAAGTTTAACTTGGAAACAGAAGGGTAACTCAGGGAAAAGAAATTAACATCTACGAACAACTTGCACATGGTTATCAGGCAACGTGGAGCAACACACTTCAGGGAACAAGGATGGGGCTATCCTGGCTAGCAGCACAATTAAGAGAGAACAGGACTGACCACAGACGAAACAGCCACTCCTGCCATTCTGTGTTCCCTGTGATAACTAAGAATTTCAGCAGGGAAACTTTGGGGGAAGCAGCAACTGGGTTGTTCCAGAAAACAGATCTCTACAATATCTGCTGTGGAGTTATTTGTATTATAAAAGCACCATTTAGATAATCACAGTAAGGAATTTTCTGGTTATACCCAGGCCAAGAAATCGCTAAGGTTGGAAGCTACCTTTGGCAATCTCATCCAATCTCCTGATGAAAGTAGAATCAATTACAGCATGTTGCCAGACCCATGTCCATCCACTCAGGTTTTGGGGCTCCACAACCTCTCTGGTTCAGCCGTCTAAGTGCTTCAGCACCCACACAGTAAAAGAACTTCTTCTTACTTTTAAATGAAATTTCTTGTTTGTGCTCACTGACTTTAGTCCAGTCAGTGAATACCACTGTGGAGTTTGGCTCCATTTTCTTCAGAACCTCCTTTTGGTATTTTTAAATGCTGGTAAGATCCCCCTAGAACCTTCTCTTTTTGAAACTAAGCACTCCCACTTCCAGTATTTTCTAATTTTCTTACCTGTAACTTACTTCTTAGCTTTATGCTTGGTTGTTAAAGCCACAAAAATCTCATCTATCCATTATTGATTAATGCAGGAAAAATTCCAAGGGTTATTCATACAGTTTTAACTGACATGCACAGTTTGGAGGAGAAAACACACTGACAGTACAGCACACATATTTCTCTCCTGCTGAGAGCTGAAACAGGATCCCACTGCATAAGCTGACATGCAGAACAGAGTATCACTCCAAGCCTGCTTATCCCTTTTAATTATGAACATAGGGAGGACATCCAAAAAGACAGGCCGGGCCTGGGATGAGGGGACGTTCAGAGTCAGAACATGAGTGACATCCCCCACACAAGAGCTCTGCACACCCTCCTTGCTCTCTAATGTTCCTGCTCTCACTCATGCATAGGTCTTATATCATCATAACCTTCGGGAAGATTGATATACCTGCCCTACGGGAAGCCGCTTACTTGCCAGGATCTTGGCACGTTATCTGCCACTAACCTTGTCTAAAAAGTTATTGTCATTCATGCACACAGTGACAATTTTTGCACTGGAGCAGGAAAGGGTAAGGAGGTACATCTTTCCTGCTGCAGGGGTTAGTTAACAGTGATGCGCTTATCCATAGAACTGGACAAAACAACCTCAATAATACTGCTAAACCTTCAGTCAAATCACAACCTCAAAGTTGAAAACACTCTGATAATTGTCTGCCAAAAGTGTCTGCCATTCCTAAGTGTCTTTTATTTGCTCACAGCAATCTGAAAGTTCTCCCCAAGAGCAGCAGACTCTGATCTCTGCATGTGCCACGGTTTCCTGCTGCTCTCCTGGTCGGGGAAGGCTGTGAGGAAGGAGCAAGTGAGTGAACCCTGCGGCACTGAGGGGTTACAAGAGCGCTCTGCCTACACAAGGCCAAGCTTTTCTCTCAGCTCCATCAAGCCTGCTTTAAATTATCTATCAGACCACAGTCTCTCTCAGACAGACATTCAGAAAACTCCTGTGTTTGGTAGCACTGACTTATGAAGCCCTTATTGGGATAAATGTAATCTATCAAAGGAATTGTTTTTTCTTCTCAGAACTCAGTAAAGCAGATGCAATAAAGCACCTGGGTAATAGGCTCTCTACGCTGCTGCTGCAGCCCGCGCGTGTGGGTTACCAGACTCTTTGTGAATTATGGCTTCATCCTGAGCTTAAGTAAGCCTGGAGAGGGTGAATGAATTACCTAAGTGAGCCACAGAGATGACAAACACATGGAATATGGTGACCTGAGCTCTCACCAAAAGGAATGAATGGCTCTTTGACAGCAGGGAGCAGAATAAAGTGCTTGTGTTGGACTGTCGAAAGCAGATAATCCAGTACAGTAAAAAACTGAGGCTGGAGAGCAGATGCCTTCCTGCAAAGTTTGGCTTATTATTATTCTCTTTTCTATCTGGTCTCACTTCAGTGCATGGAAAGCTAAAGATAGAATTTAAGTCTGGATTTAACACTGGATTGTCTGGCAAAAATATGAAATCTGTGCCACTCGAGATATTGAAATATTCCAAAATTCAATAGCTAATTAACTTTTTTTTCAAGATTCAATTCAATACACAAATTTAACACATATTCTATGCATTGTCTCCATCATTTTGCCTTCCAGCCGTTCTCCTTTTAAGTGGAGTTCTTATTTCAGAAGGATACGCATCCTTGTCTCATGTAGAAAGACAAAGACACAGCGTTGATAGCTCATCAAATCAACTAACTTGAAAGGCTCTATCATCAAGGAACGATCTGCTTGCAGATTTACAACACCGTTTCTAGAACAGGGGTTATTTCAGCAGTGTGAATATTACAGCTATAATATATTAAATACCTATAATATTAAATACCATACCAGACTTGTCTTTTCTTTTTCTGTTGTACAAACTGTAATAACTTAATATTTATAATGGCTTAATTCGCTAATCTGCCCCCCCAAGAAGAGTTTTTTCAAAATATGCAAAGCACATTTGAGAATCACTCTTCTGCTTATTATGGAAATCACCGTGGTGTTCTGACTTCTCCTAAAGTTAAGATAGTATTATTGTAGGTATGCTGTAAGCCTTTAACTCAGTCATGAAGAATTTAAAAAAAAATAATAATCTGATGCTTTGAAATGTAGCTGAATAAGGAATGGGAAACAAACTGCAGCCAGATTAGGCTGAAATTTCACACCGGGTCCAGTCTTTGTGGGGAGAGAAGGAAACAGATCATTTACTACTACCTTCTGCATTCATCTCTGGTCTCCTATCAGCTCAAGCAACAGTGACAATGTCCACCCATTTAAAAGTCATCATAAGTATTAATTGCTTTATGTACGATTTCTAAAATCCATTGTCCATTCAATTCACTACCTATGGAATCTAACCCAGCAGCTTTGAAAACAAATGCAACTTGAAAAATAGTATCGTACTGAGTATCCCTATCTGTATTGATTGCACTAAAAACCTCCCAAAACTTCCCAGAAGATTTCCTATTTATTACAACTCTCTCATTAAGATAATATAATTTGATTAAAAACATGGCATGAAATACATGACAATGTGATCACCACAACAGGGAATTACTAAATATTTGGCTTGTTCTAGAGTGACACCCGGAGTTTGTGTGTTGTGGGGGCGGCAGGAGAGGATGTGGTAGCTAAAAGCCTATGGCAAAATCAAGATCCATTAATAGCTTCAGTTCACTTGTTTAGGAAGAACATAATTGGCTTGAATGAAATTCAAATATATCTGATCTTTTGCCCATTAAAAAAACAGATGAGCTTACTTGGTGACTTATGCATGATTTCATAGTTTATCAGACTCGAGGGATAACAGGAATGTGAAAAGCTTAAAACATCATCTTAAGTTAGTTAATTGGTTTTCTGAATACATACATTATTCTTAAGAAGCTGCAGCAAAAACAATTACTTTTAAATAAGCTCTCGGCAGTGCCCAAAGTGAATGTCTAAATGAGACACCATTGATAGTGGCTCCTTTTCTGGCCGTATTTTAGAACCTTGACCTTTACTCCTTGTATTGCAAAGGCCACTATCCTAGCTGGTTATTTCTAGCTCTATTTCCCTTCCTCCCTTCCTTCAGTGGAGAAAAACAGTGATGAAATATTTTTGAACAAATACAGTACTTTCCCATCAAGATGGAAGAGGAAACAGCTGGATAAATCTGCCAACATGTCTGCTAGGCTACACAGTTTCTCAAAAAATGATCACTGTGCCAGCAAGGAAAAAGGAGAAGAAAGTAGTATAGAAAAGAAATAACATTCTTTGTACTTTAACCTGTTCGTGCCAGGACTAGGGAAATGCCTGTTGTATTTTGCAAGCAGAATTTCTTTCATTTGATTATGATGCTTCTTTGGAGGATTCAAAGGAGCTCAACAAAAATCCTCAGAAAGATGACACTTTCTAATAACCCACCAAGCTAACAGCAGCTTTGAAGCTTTTCCTCTAGCCAAGTTACTCCAAGCCCTCAGTAGTAGCAAAGAGGATTTCCTGGTAGGAAGCTGTATGTAGACTGGTAATACACAGGACATTAGAACAGATGAAAAGGTGAGCTTTGAGATGGAGAAGGACGAGCTGGGCTCTGTGGAGAAACAAAGTGAATCCTGGCTTAGCTGGAGGCAAGGGTGGTGTTAGTAACAAGTTAGGCTTGACAGTTACGAGGCAAGCACAAAGCTGCAGGCTTAAGTGAAAGCCAGCCCTTCATTCCTTTCATCTCTGCTCTCTGCATGCTACTTTCATAGAAATGTTCTGAGGATACAGTTTGATGACAGGTATTTCATTTGGCTGGACAAAGCCTCTAGAGCAAAATCTTCTGCATTAGGAGAAAATGCAGAAGGACTTCTTGAGAAAAATACACAGGTAAACTCCCCTTCCGAGAGTCACAGAATTACAAATGACATTGTGAAGTCTGTGCAAGCACGATATTCTCCCTTCAAAAAACATTCTTAGGAAAGGCTGAAAAGAGATTATGTGACTAAACCTGGTACCATGACACCGTTAAAATACTGGGAGTCTTCTCTTCAATGCTGCTTGCACCAGGTCTACATAGCAAAGCAGAGTTATCTAATCAACCTGTTTGATCAGATTTCACCATTCATCCTTAGAAGTAATGCAAGGAAATAATACCTTGAATGGGAAAGCAATTCTCTATGTACTTTACCAGTACATTTAAAAACTACATGGATCTTATAGACAAAGAACCATAAGATATTTTGGATTCAACCCATGCCACGAATCCTCTGGCATTTCACAGAGCCCAGCAAAGCGCCACTTGAAGCTCCGCTGCTCACTGACCTACTCAACAGAAAGGTCAGTTCATCCTCCTGAAATCACTTTCCCTCATTTACGCATGTCTGGATCACTGTGATATTTATCAGGACTTGATCACAACCATCTACATGAAGCAGACTTATATCATCTGTGAATAACAACAGGACTTTGCAAATTTTGTGCCTTCTAATCCTAATTCTCCTAAACTTTCCAAAACACTTGTGGCTTTTTTTTCCTTTCTTTCATGGTTTTTCTTTTATATATTGGATGTTTCTTCCAGATCTGAAACCATGTAAAATGCACTCAAAAAAATCAATAGTTTTATTTTCCATAAGGAACTTCTAAAATATGTTATTTTCTTGATTAAACACTGTATATAGACTCTTTTCACCCACTGCTTTGTTTTGCTTTACTCTTTTGGGACTACCTAGTACTAGTGGTCCCCCTTGCAGATAACAGAATAAAAACATCAAAAGCAACCAATCAACCTATATCTAATGGGTTCATTTAATTGGTTCCCTAATTACCCACTTGCAAGAACTTCTAGAAGTTCTTCAAAAATACTGCTGATGGAAAGCTTATACTATCAACATGATTTTCCAATGCATTTTACCTAGTCCTTACTGAATGGCTATTGAAATAGCCATTTTAAATATCAGAAATGTCTTGATGGCAGTGTAAAATATTATATGAATATCCAGATCACATTCTGTACTCCTTTTACAGAAGGATTAGGATATTCTTTCAAAGGATAGGATTTGGCCAGAGAGAAATGCATGCATTCACTTTTCTAAAACCTTCCAAACAACCTATTTGTCTTTAAAGTATTTAAAAATGCAGCCTAGAATGTGTCTACAGGGCTATATATTGCCATTCAGAAATGGAAAAAAAAAGTGTTTCTCACATCCTCAAGGAAATAATTATGCTATTAACATCAGTGAAGTCCGCTAACCAAACCTGAGATTAATTTCAGATTTAATTAACTGCCTTTATGGAGCCTGCCTGTTCTCAAATCTATCAGATGAAGGTACCTATTTGGCGATTCATTTTAAGCATATATGATGCTAACTTCTCAGACCAAAGCATTTAAGAGCAACTTTTAAAAATGTTTCAGTTTGTAAGTGACAACTATTTAACACAAATTAAATAGACTAATCATATTGCATGAGCCTCAGTACAGACCGTGCAGGATCCAGAGTTGAGGCAATAAACCAAAGAAAAGGACCCAAGAAAGGGCCACGCTCTCAAACAATTTGGCTTTTTCAAATACTTAGAAGACAAATAACTAGGACAAAAATAAACACCAATGTTATAATCATCACTTCTGTCTATAATTCTCAGAAATAATCTTCCCTCCCATACAACCTGAAAGTCAAGTCATTCATGTATTTTTTAAAGATATAAACTATTATGCGAATGCAAAAAAAAAAACCAAACAGCAACAACAACAAACTCCCTTCTAGCCTCAGGAATGGGATCATTTTCACCAGGGAAATCTCAGTTCCCTTGCTGAAGTGGCTGCGTGTTTAACCAGCATCACTCACAACAAAGCACCACCGCTCAGGCCACGCAGGGTGAGTGTGCCCGCTCTCCCAGCCCTGACCAACCGCATCGTGGTGCAGGAAGCACTGAGCTAGCAAGCACGACCGAGAGCAGAAACATCTGCTGGATTGGGGGATATTTTGTGAGATGAGCACTTAGAAAAGCAGCACTTTGTCATGCACACATATGGTCCCAGGGCTCCTGAGACAGAGAGCTTGAGCAAGCGCTGCCGTGGCTGATCTGAGAAGTGCACCAATACCCCAAGGGGGATCCACAGCAGTTCCAGGCGCAGGGCAGGACAGCACCTGGAAGCAAGCACCCACCACAGACCACCCATGGGAGCTGTTAGCGCTCTCGGAGGGAGGGGTGAGCCGAGGACAACCCAACCTGCCCTGGTATTATGCAAGGTAAGATGAGCTGTCAGGTAAATGGATACTCACCTGCTTCTCACTAGCCTAATTTCCTTCCATCTAGGTTCAGCCCTGCTCATCACCAAAAGCAGAATCGGCTCCTATTTAAAAACACTCAGGCACTCCAGGTTCCCAACATTTAAGGCTAATTTCAAAACCCCTCAACTGATCTCTCAGCTTATATTCCGTCAGGCAGGCATAGACATAAGAAAATCTGGTGTTGAAAACCTTAGAATAAGGAAGAGCTTCAGCATGGCACTGGAGTTCAGAGCCAACAGGACCGGAACTGACCTTAGTATACATCACAGTGGTATTCTATCATCACAGATCATTTTACCACATTACTGTTGCCAAAAATAATGCAACTGAGAATAAGCCTTGTGCTTATTTCCTATTGTATTTGCTCTCCTAATTTGAACGACTCAGTAGTTCACAATTAGCTTTCCAGTTTCACAGAGATTTCATCCTACCACGGGCTCTGAATGACGACCAATGTAAAAGCCAGCAGCTCACAAACCAAATATTGCAACAGATGGGCATAAAAGCAACACTTGTGGTATGATTGCAAGAAGAGATTGTTCTGCCAGATTGAGCCTTTCTTGCTTGATATTTTTCATGAGTTATTTCAGAAGCTATTTTCAAAATGTACATACACTAGTCAATCTATAGCAATAAATTTGAACATTCCCACTTCACGGATCTCTCCGTGTTAGGACAAGCTTTAAACTTTAAAGAGTTTAAGTTTTTGGAATTGAATGTATGTATGGAAGAGAAACTCCAATGCAGGTAGGTAATATGAGTGCAAATCACCAGTGTGAGCAGTGAATATTTAACAATGGCTGTCAGACACGAGTTTCATGAACTAAATTAGTACTTGAACAAATTATCACATACACATGTGAAAATATCTCTGATAGTAATTCCTGGGTTTGGGTGTATTAGCAAACATAATTCTACTTGAATATAGGAAGCAAATTCAAATTACAACCATTTCTGCAGCTTAACTGTAAAAGACAGAGGCAAAAACAAAAAAAGGAAAAAAACCCCACACATTATCGTAACTATTATTCAACCTTTTTCACCAGAAAGTCTGATACAGAATTGTTACACACTCTTAGGGTGGTTAAGGCATGATTTCCAGACATGACGACTTGTTACTTGTGACAGCGGCACTAGGGGAGCGCGCAGAACGCACCGCACATCCAGGCACTGCTCCAGGTCATCTGGGAGTTGCTAGACGTGCTACCAGCAAGGACATAGAGAACACAGTGTTCTCCCAAGTCAGGAGGGAGTTCCCCTTTTCAAAGAAGGCATCAGAACTTTTAAACACAGAAGTCTCTACTGTGTTTTCTTTCTGCTAATTCTTCAGGATTCTAAAGGTACAGACTTGCTTCCTAATTTTCAAGGTACAGTAAATACTTTGCCTTGTCTCTAATGATCCAGCTGCTCTAAGAGCAGCTAAAGTCCTCAGGAATTTGTTGGATATCGCCTTTGAACCCCACATTTTTATTTATTTTTTAATATGTAAGTCAGGCCAACCTAGGGATTCCAATGCCTCACATATTAAGAACAGAGCACTCATGGCAGAAAACCTTGGACTTGCTGATTTGTAAGTTTTTATGAAAAAGAGAACTGTACTTTTGCTCAGCTTGCCATACACTTCCAAATCTAAGAGCCTTTAGATCTCTTGGAATTGAGACTCAGCATCTCCCGGTTTGACTCTCCCTAGCAATAAATACAAGTCCTGTTCAGCTCTGGCTTGCCACCAGTTTGTCTGCTGGTCATCTGCACATGTATGAAA
This sequence comes from Crypturellus soui, assembly GCA_032275445.1. Taxonomy (NCBI): domain Eukaryota; kingdom Metazoa; phylum Chordata; class Aves; order Tinamiformes; family Tinamidae; genus Crypturellus; species Crypturellus soui. Next base: position 2,015,893 of record JAUBNY010000489.1, read on the forward strand.
TTAGTTCATGCAACTCTCTGCTAGATAAGAGCCAGCGTTTACATACCAGCTCCTACAAGAAGTTCTTATCTTGACCGTCATATGCAGACATAATATATTATTAAAAGTTAAGAAATCTGCAGACACAACGCTGATATTCTGTACTTGGGAGAGAATCTGAGCTCAAACACTGGAAACAGCTCTTCAACTTTCCAAATTCATTATTCCTTCAATTTTTTTTTAATTCCACATTTCCAGAAGAAAACAAACAAAAAACCAGCAGGCAGCAGCATCAGTTTAATCATATTCTATTAGAAAAGTTTGATTTAGCAGTTAGACACAGCAATGTGCTCCAAGTTGAACTTCTGCTGCTGTGTACCTTATTTGTCAACAGAACTGTTTCTCATCTATAATTATAGAGTAACAGAAAATAATGGTTTCACTCTTCCATCACATAAACTAAATAACAGCAAGGTTACAAACACAGACTGCGGATAGGTTAGAGCTTTATCAGGAACAGGTGCCCTCCCGTTCCTCCTTTCTCTCTTCCTGTCTTATCTTTCCTCTATTCTTTTTTTCTTTAGCCAAAGTTGCACAGCCCCAATTAAATCATATCTTCTTTACAGGTCTTAATATTTTTGTTATTAAAACAGCCCTTTTTAAGAATTAGCAGGTTTTACCAAATGCCAATAGATGATCTGAAGATCTAAAACCACAGCAGAGAGGATCTCCCTCATATTGAGCCCAACTGTAGAGTTTTGTTGAAGCTACAGGGCTTGGCAGATTTAGCCGCAGGCTTCAAAGGAACCAATGCTTGCTTGAATATTTATGAATCTCTTTCAGACCTATTCCATGCTCTATTCAAAACACTTAACTCCAAGTCTGTACTCTGTTGGCACCTAAACTAAAACAGAAAATGACAAACAGCTCACAGATGAACCACACACAGGAATGCACAAGGACATCTCCTATTCTGAATTGTTCCCAGCTTAATAAGTGCATGTCATGACAATAAACCCTCTATATTCTAGAATCAATTTTGGCAGATATATTTCTGGAGATCATCCAAGATAAGAAAGCTAAAAAGTGAGAGGAAGCAAATATGTGGATGTTTATTATAGAAGAATTTCTTGCTGTCTTAGTATCAGTTTTATCACATCCTACACAGAAGGAGCATACTGGAGAATTCTGCTAGCTTCTATTAATACCACAGATTATGCAGGTTTCTTGCTTTGCTTTTCATTCTGTCCCTCAACTCGATGTTGAGAAATGCTGTCATCATGCTGTAGCTATATTGCCTGTTGCTGTGAGAACTGGCTGTATCATAAATAACCTGTCTGTCATTTGCTGTTGGAGCAAAGCATCAATGTAAAAAACGGTACTTCTAGACTTAAATACTAAGTAGAGTCACTGCTTCATAGAGGCATTTCTCCCCCAGTTAACAGCATCAGAACCTCAGGAAAACCTTGGTCCAGCCAGAAGCAGCTGCTCCTCACCACCCTTGACACCCCAGGGCACTCTGGCTACTTCTCAAGGGCCTCAGGAGGTGCTGCCATAGCCAGAAGGAGACCTCATGGATGATGCATATTTTTACCAGTTGCTAAACCTCCAGGAAGATACAGAAGGTATATATTTATATACAGATATAAAATAATATAGCTATAATTTAAAATATATAAAATAATATATTTTTTATATATATATATTTCAAAATGCTATTTGCATTGGAGAGACATCTCATTCTTATGCTCAGGATTGTATTACCTTCCTCAAGCATAAAAGGCCAAGACCCCTGGAAATTAACATCAGACCTTCAGATGTACCTCAACAGTCAAACTGTATTTAAAAGCAGGCACCTGCACACACAAATACACAGCCTAACTTCATTCAGGCTTGTTACCTGTTCATATGCACAGCACAAGTTAAAAAATGCCAGGGATTCTTTAGGGAACCAATCAATGCGTATCCGCAGTATTTTTGGCTGAGATAATGAGCCCTTCCACTTCCTCTCCTTCTAGCGGAGACGCCTATTCACAGTTTTGGGGATTTGGGTTTTTTTAACCCTCACAGACCTTTGAACAAAAACCTCAGCTTGGAAGGGGTTTCTGAAGTTCTGGACATTTCTATCTGCCACCAAAGATTCACAATTTGAAACTGCTTATCCAAGTGTTATCCAAAGTCCCCAAACAATCTTCTCTTCTCTTGCAAAACCATTTCTTTTCGTGTTTTTTTTTCCTATCATCGATTTCCATTATTGTATCAAATAGATGTGAAAATAGAGCTCTTGCCATTTCTCTCATCCTTCTGCAGTAGAACTGCAGATGACTCTAATTCAGACCCCTCTAAAATAACAGACACTAAATTGCAATACCCACATAATTCCACATGGACAGAAAATAGCAGTCATATTTGCCTCATCTACAAACCTGACAGGACAATTTCGCATGCACAGACATAATTTGTAACCCTTTTGTTTTAAATCTTTCTCAACCATTCATTCCATTTGATCATTTTCATTGCAAACAGCTGGAAGTTTCAATCAATAAAAACTGGATTTGTTTTATTACTATTTTCTGTACAACATGCTTGCTTAAGCTACGCTGTGAATCATTTAAGAGATCAGCGTAAGCCAGATATATTACCAGTAAAATAAAAGCAAGAATTTCTGCTTGCAGACATTAAGGTAAAGTATTAAATATTAAAGATGATTTACTAAGAGACTTAACATACCTGACAGCCCAAATCAGATAGGAGAATGAAAATAAATAGGATTATATTGTTTGTGAGGAAAGCTGACCGAGTTAAAAACATTTTTACATGATGGTTCTTAAAATAAATAAATTAGAGGTTTGGTCAATTAATTTCCATAGAGTTTGGGATCTCTTTCCAGCAGTAATATTAAAACAAGGGGGAATAGGGAAGGCCAGAATAAGCAAATGCACTTTAAGGATAACAGACTTTATTGGCCAAAGGAAAAACGAAAGTTCTTATTTTTATTCAAGTCTCTTACTTAGTTGTTCCTCTTGTCATTAACAGGCCAATTCTGAAAATTCACATGAAAAAATACACCACTGCATTTGCTAAATGACATACAGCTCTACATATAATTCGTCAGGCAAATTATACACTTTCCTGCAAAAGTCTCCATTTAAATTGTGTGTTACACTTTTCTATTTTATTATATCCATATCCTAAATTGCCTATCAAAAGGTACTTTAAAAGGATGTGGTAATAAGTAATCCAATTAAATATATATGTAGTAATATATAAAGTCCAAAAGTAAAATTCTGCCTCCTAACTAATAATGAGGTCATTTTTTAATGATTTTAATCCCAGTAAAAGGGGAAAGGACAAGAGCTATCTATGAGGTGTTAGCTGGCATTCAGTGAGCACCGGCTATGTGCATTGAAACGAGGCCATAAGCAGCTACATTAAACCACATCAAAAAGGGGAGGTGGAATCTCTACATGTGTCTCTGGCTTCAACACATAACTCAGTCACTACCTGATGGGGACTGGGAATCATTTTCCCTAATTCTACAGAGACCGTCCTCTTTTGAAGGATCTAAATCGGAGTTCTTCAGGGAATCACAGTGATACATCTCCATCTGCAGTGATGACAGAAGTGGGTGCACTGCAATTGCTAAGGAGGACGGCAGAACCCTGCCCTTTAGCAGACTCTTCTATATACGCAAGAGCAGAGAACCCATATGCTTGTCCTCATAGCCCACTGCTTCCTGAGCTGTCCTCACACTCTCATGTAACACACGGACTTACAGAATGGGGGTAAAATGCTCTGACAAGGGAGTTCCTCATCTGAATGTGCCCTGTGCAAATACAGGAAGACGAGATTGGATCAGCCCCTATGCTTTTTCCACCTGCTTCTGGTTTGGAATCCTGTGGGAACACTGGTACAACTTTCCTTTTGGAACAGAGAGAATACCAGGTCTTTCAAGGTTTTCTTTTATCTGATCAATCACATTATTACTCCGGGCCAGTCTTCTAATATGAATGCTTCAAAAACTTTGAATTAGAGTTCCATAGAAGAATATAATCCTGTTTCTGAAAT
>JAUBNY010000489.1:2021023-2047989 GCA_032275445.1 Crypturellus soui
TTTGGCTTGTTTCACAGCTCAGCTAGACTCTAGCTAAACTCCTGCTGGCAGAGCAGCCCAGATACAAGGGCAGGAGCATAGAACATTTTTCTCTGATTTCCAAATGGTCGCAGCCCTATCTGAAAAAACATCCTTTAACAAGCAGAGTGAAGAATTTTATGTGGATTATTCTGCCTCAGAAATTAATTCAGTTTTCAGCAATGTGATTCTAAATGGTCTTTTCCTTCCACTCTATGGACAAAGATCTAAGCAATAGTAACAAATCCCACAGTAGGGATGGGAACATCACCCTTCTAACATTAATAAACGCTCAGAGATATCATCATTCCCCCAAAAAGAATAAAATGAAAATTTGAAAAAAAAAATAGTAGTAATTCCATACAGCAAATGTATTCTCACATACATACACTGCGTGTGTGTAGAGATTGTATAAGCATCTAATGTTCATCTCAGAAGACTAACAAAGCTAAGATTATTAAGAAGCCAACCAGTCCCTTACACCGCACCATATACAGAGAAAGGCAGAGAAGATGTGCAGGGAAGGAGCCACATGTCAGGAGAGGCACGCAGGAGGACATAAGAGCAACTGCACATCTTCCTTTTCGGATAGCTCAAGAACTGAGCACCAAGCACTGCTGGCTTATGGCCCAAGTCTGCTTGAAAGGGGGGAGAATATAGCATGCTCCCCTCTAAATCAAGGCAAGTATGTGGAAAAGAAAGTAAAAGGAAATGAAGCTCAGGTCAGTACTTCCCAGCCTGCGCTTCCTCCACCTCTGGCGCTTGATCCAAAGCTTTTTGAAATCTACGGGAAGTCCCACTCATTCCCAAGGGCTCTAAGTGGGAGCCCTGAGGAGGAGGAGAGGCCTTGTGGTACAGCAGGTTGCTCAGTGGCTCCATAATTCAGGCTACCTCCCTTAGTCCAGTTTTATGTGTGTAAGATGATTAAAATAGCTCTCTAGAGCATCATACATCACACTGTCTGGAAAACAACCAAACAATCCTCCCTTTCCTCCCTCCCCCAAAATAACCATCCATAACCTTCAGAAAATATTCCTAAGTAGTAAATTGTCCTTAGAACCCATTATGTCTTCAAATATTTCATACTCTTCCATGAGCAAAGCAGGAATACATTCAAAAGACAGAGAGCAAGCACTGAGCTCTGTGACGCTTCAAGAGACGCTTCAGCTCCATAAGGCCTGCTTTATGTCTCCAAATTTACAGGGTCAAGGCCAGCAAGGGATGGAGAAAATTTGGACTATAGAGGAACTTGCAGTGAAAGCTATGATAAGCTCCTAAAATCTATCGCCTTCTGTTCGACTAAATGATTAAAGTAGGTTTCAGTGCTCCTTCCCTGTCTGAGCTGAACATAACGAGAGGTGCATTGAGCAGCGACAGGTAATTCTAGTGCAGGGCAGCAGAGGCGAGCAGAGCGCGCTGCTCGCTCACCTACTGCCGGGGAACATGCATACATAGCGACAGGCGGGCAGGCAAGCCCGCAGGAAAGGACCAAAGGGCAGGAAAGGACCAAAAAGGTCAAAATAGAAAACAAAATGCCATAGTTTAAAATGTGACACACTCAAAAACCTCAATCAGATCTGCTTGTATGGCCTCCTTATGGAGAAAGTAAAGTTTGGGCAAGGGGAAATCTTATGCCTCCAAGGCTATCAGTGAAGCAAAAAATCGCATTAGCTTTACAACCTGAAGCATATTTGTTAGTATTTAACAAATTATGTGCTTCATTTAATTACTGTTGCTGGTAGCCAAATAAATTAAAATCACCTCATTAGGCTTTACATCAGTGAAGTTAAAAAATTAAAAGATGCTTTTCTTACCTTCTGTCTAGGTATCTCTCTGCTTGTAGAGTACAGCACAGCAGGGACCTGTGTCACCATGGCCTTTTTCCGTATCGTTTGTCTCCAGGCGGCCCAAACCTAGATGGTTATAAAGACAGACAACACACACGTGTGATTTCAGAATATCGCCACGGTTCCACAATCAAAGGAAGATCCCTGTAATATCCAAACTGGAACTGCCTGATTCTTTCACAGCCCAGAAGGCCCATATGCTGCCCTGTGGTAAGGAGAGAGAAACAGGCACAGGCAAAGATGCAGAACGGGCTGTACTACAGCAGCTGCACTGGATACAGGTGCAACTCGAGGCTGGGAAGCAGCGAGTAGTTTGGACAGGCAGCTTCTACACTCCACATACCTGCAGAGGGACTTTGGGCAATTTGTTTTATTACATGTATTCCAATCAACTTATTTGTGAAGCTGGGATAAAGACACTCTAAATATGGATTTACACTCTCTAATTTCCCCTAAATTGCTTTGCAAAAGTACTCCTCATAGCAAGCGTTTCTGAAGGTCTATGAGCAGCCAATAAAGAACATGCACTACAAACCCTGGGACAGAAAACAAGCTATCTGAATCTTAACTTTTAGCCTCCTTTGCCAAGTCCTAAGTTTATGGGAAGAAAAACACAGTACAAGTTAAATATTACCATCAATACACAATCAATAACATTATCAATGGTTTAAGTTAGAATAACAATCTTACACATCCTACATGTGTAGGTCCTTCCACAGAAGGAAAGCTAAACCATTTTTTTTCTTAAAAATAGCTCATTCTCTTTGGAATGAAGTCTGGAGACAGCAAAACCTTTTCAAATTTGCATTACCTACAGTAAATACATTTGTGTGAAAAAAAAAAGAAATATTTTATACATTAGCATTATTTAAGTCAAACTATTTTTAATTTGAATTGTTCTACTGGAGCCAATCTAGCATGTTCAAATAAAAAAATATGGTGTTGAATTAAATGTTTTATTTAATCAAAAAAATCTTTCTTTCCCCAGCTCCTGGAATTTATGGTTTGGCATGAAACCAGAAACATTTTTGTTTCAGGTCACACGATTTGCACAGCCCTGCCCAGGGAATGTCTGCAAACTTGCAGAAGTTGCAGTCTCCATCTGGCTGTGTCCCAACTGCCTTGCAGAATAAAATGCAGACTGCATATCTCAGAATATATAAATACATATAAATAGTAACAGCAGGTCTTCACATTTAAAAAAACATTTCCAATTTGCCATTCCAAAGTGATGAATTCCAGTTAAAACTACCAGGACTATTTGCATACTTCTATTTAAATATGTTCCCAAAGGTTTTGCCAAGTCAAGATGGATGAATTAAATGATAATGACAGAAAACTGTTTAATAACTTGACAGTTATCACAAATTTTTCTGAATAAACTGCACAGGCACTTTCACCTGTTACAGCCTTTTTGGCATCAGTTTCTCTATTTATACCAGAATTTTTCTCTAAAAAGAAAAACTCATTTTGCTCGTGATGGTGTCTGTTGTCTCCTGGTCTTACATTCTGGCATTCTCTAGAAGTGGTGACAACCACTCGCGAGGTTCTGGTCAGAGTTGGGTGATCACCCATCACCAAGCCAACAGTTAGAAATAAGGAGCACAGACTTTCACCCATCACTAGCAAAAGCAGAATCAGATAAAGCTGCATATAGGAGATTATTTGCAGTAAGAAAAAATGTAGGAATAAAATCTTTAGCCATACTGTCAGCAGCTACAAGTTAAGCTACCAACATGTATTCCTTGCTAGCTGAGTTACTGGCCCAAAAGCGCACAGTTGTTCCTGACAGAGAAGGAACCAACTGCCCACGTGTTTGGTTTCCTTTACTCAGTGCTCTGCTTATTCCACTGCAGAAGGGTTTTACAAATAAAGGGCTGCCAGATGTATCAAACTTGTCATCTTGCTATAATACAGAGTAAAGTTCATTATGAGGTGAATTAGGTGCATTAATTTCATTGCATTTCATCTCGTGAGACTCATCCTATGTTGCTCAGGTCAGCAAAGGTAATCTAGGAAATGCTGCACTGGAGATACGTGAAACACATTATTGATCTTTCTCTCTTTCATTTTGCTTTAAACTTAAAAAGCAAAATAGAAATCTGAGTATTTCAAACTCTCTATTAAATGTGACAAATCCTGTGGCATGCTTAATTTTCAATTACAGTTCTCCACCTCACGCACTGGCAATTCTAAACTCATCACACTCAAAGCACCTACATAACCAGCACAATTTCAAGATAACTTTGTAGTACATTACACAAATTCTAATACTGGATACATTAATTTAATTTCATCAGGTTGCAGTTAGGACCACACTGGCCTTTCCCTCAACATGCAAAAATTATGAGAGCATCTCCTCTCTGCCTCCCCAGTGGGTGTCAGCATTTAAGCAATGTAAGTGGGAATGAATAAATGTGAGCTGTTCCCTCTTAGCTTCCCCTCCCATCTGGCAGGAGTTCTTCCGAATGTGCATTACCCCAGGTCTTGCAATAGATCCAGGCAAGCCTGGAGTCCCAGGAGCTCTGATAACTGTAAGAGATGCTACAGACCAGTCAGGAAAGAGAAAAGAAAAAAAAAAAAAACAAAAAGAAAAAAGAAAAACAACAGAAAAAGAGAAAGGATAAAAGAAGGAAAAAAAATAAGGAAAAAAGTAAAAAGAAGCTACAGAGGAAGGAAAGAAGGAACAAGGAAAACAGAAAGCCCAAAAAGAAGAAAAACAAGCCAACATTCTTCCCCTTGAAACACAGCGAACTAGAGGCTAACTGGGAAGATCAGAAGGCATACACAAAACATTTTCTATATGTTCCTAATGAGACAATTAAATGTATTGTCAGTGGTTCCCAGAGGGAAAGAAGGACAGCTGTACCACAGGGGTACTTCAGCCATTAGCATTTTTGCTAGCTGATGAGAAAGCATTTCATACAGAAACGTGTACGGTCAGCAGAACACGGCCATTAACTTATTATCTGTCTGATTTTCATCTTCCAATTCAATGTTCTGAATTATTAATCCCCTAGTCACTGGTGCAACTTTTTAAGAATCTTTATAAAATGTCTAAAGAGCTTAAGGACTGTGAAGCAGCAACCCTCCTAAGCGTGTCTGTCTACACAGGCTACTTGGAATGCAAAATATTCAACTCTAATTATCATTCAGCACCAAAAATCCAGAACTGTGGCGGCACTGCTGCAGGAGGATGTACAACGAAAGCTAAATGGTGCCTATGGTAACTAGCAGTGCTACAGGAAGGCAGATGGAAGCCTCACGACGCAGCAGGGGCACAGAGAGCACACAGCCTGCTTGCAGGAGATGAGAAAGCAGCTGGAGGCAGCTGCCTGCCTGCGGACACCTTCCTTCAAACCAGGCAGCCAAACGTGCAGGGTTCTCCCTGCACAGCACAAGTAGACCCCTTGCCTTCGCACCTGCCTTCCACCAAACCACGCACAAGTCTGACCTAAGGGGCTGGGGAAGTCAGTGCAGGGTCAGAAGTTGGTGAGCCAGACCATGGCTTGAGATCTTCATTCTTGTTGGCAACTGCAGCAAGGTCTTTGCTTTAGTGAGCAGACACACACAAAGGGGAAAAGCAGTAGCTCAAGCTGCATCAACACTGAAGCTGTGGCCAGGATGTTCCAGCACTTGGAAAACAAATGTTTATCCCATCACTATTTCAAAGAAGGTTTAAAAGTCTCCGGCACTGAACAAGATTATACATTTATTTTTATAGATTAACATAAGCCAGATAAATGTATAAATTTCATTCTGAAAAAAAAAGACATGACTCAGAAAAGGAAGCAAACAAGAGTGTTCATTGAACTCTGCCACTTAAAAGAGCAAACCTGAGTAGAGATATTAAAAGCACATTAAATAGGAAGTGTGCCCTTTAAGTATCAATTTATAATTGCAGTGACGTGAATAGTAAATCTCATTACATACATTTAAGGATTAGGTATTTTATTAAATGTGTCTTCATGTAAATTGCACAATCGCTCCTTTTATTAAGACTGATAATCAATTTTCATTCTGGTATTTGTCAATAATAACTGATAAAACATCAGAGACTTACTATTGCAGTGAACACAGTAGTGATAGCTTTACAGCAGATTAAATACCCTAATGCCCAGCTCCACAGTACTTGTGATATTATATGAATGCAGCCTGTGACAGGACTAAAAACTGAATTTTAGTCAGTACAGAGTAGTATTTCTTAGAGAGTTAAATAGCAAGATATAATCCAATTAGATGAGATTTCCAGTAACTGAGCATTTTATTCTTAGCAGGTCCACACACATATCCAGTGCAGTTTAAGTGCAGCCCCCTCGTGTGACCAGAGGCAGACCACGCGTGCCCACCATGAGCAGCACCGGGGGGTTCTGACGAACTGCGGCACCCGCACGCAGAGACGCCCCGCGGGGTACCCCCAGTGCACACAACACTGCGCCCTGCCAGCACAAGCAGCTCCACTCACAGAGCTGCAGGCGCTCAGCAAGTGCCAGGACAGACTCTTTCCTTGGGAAGGAAAGCACACATTTCAGTTCCCTGGGGACACCATATACCTTCACAATTGCTGGCAAGCCCAATACATCAGACCAGAACATGCCCGTGCTTCTATTTCACTGTGTTGTGAAAGATGTGATGTCCATGATGAAGTCTCTTTGACAGAGTCAAGAAATAGCATGAGGATTTCAGATGTTGTTAAAGCTGATATTCGTAGATCCTGGGGATTCCAAGAAGGAACAACTCTGTCAGAAATAAAATGGTAGAGAACACAAAAATCACATTCACTGTACTTTAAATCTCAGTTTGTAGGCCTCGTGGTATTTTTCAGAAGTTTGTGATTTTGGAACATCTGCTCTTTGGCATTACTCCTTAAAGGTAAATTAAGCAAACTCAAGAAGTAACTCACATGAGGTCAAGGCTACTACACATATCCAACAAGCTGCAGAAACAAGTAGAAAAATGATTCTTGGCAATAAAAAAGATAATTGTTTTTATGTTATATTTTGGGGGAAAGTATAGTCCATTTTAATTCTATTCAAACCATTTTGCTTATCTCAGAAGCAAAGGCTCAGATGCAACCACTCTGACAGTTAAGAGAGAAAAACAGTTTTATAGACTGTTAAATTTCAGCTCCTAAACATCTTTTCCAGAACACTACACTAGTCATATTGAAATCCTCCACTTTCTCTATCACTGAATTAATTACTGGTCATATTTCAAGCATTCATGCACTCCACTTTGAATCAAAAGTGTTCTATATACTTCATTTATGTGAACAATTCATCTTCCACAGTCAAATTGAATTTTATACAGCAGCACTCACTCTTATATCATTATTTAACATTCTATCAGAACATACATAAAAAGTACAGGAAAACAAAAGATAATTTTTATTTTCAATTATTTTTGATAGTTGATCTACAGACACAGCTACAACCTCCATCTCCCATCAGGGAGAAAAACTCGAGTAAGATGCTCCCTGATTCTCTCTTCCTAACAGAGAAAAAAAGAAAATTTAAGCAAAACAGAGAAGAAATCAGAATCAAAGACTGTAAATACACCAAAATCCTAATTTCTGCTGAAATACATAAAAGAGCTTTAGCTGGAGCACTCAAAATAGAATGGGATGGTAAAAGAAAAAGAGTAGGTAGAAGGTGCAGACCCATCACCGAGAGCCCCGCATAGACTTGCAGGAAGTTGGTTAGAGATTTGCAAGGCCTTTGGCTCTAACACGTGCCCATACACGTTACAGCAGGCATCCCGCTGCAGGGAGCTGATCACAACTTGTCTCCAACGGGTAAGAGGCTCCCTGATAGCCAGAGTTAGCAGTTCGCCAGAACAAAACCAAATTCAATCCTTTAAAATCCTCAGTTTTATAGGGATTGCAAGTCTAAGGCACTCCAGGATAGGACTTTGCAAGGTCATCACTGGAAGATTTTAGTGCTCTCCTTCCACCCAGCCCTCCTTAGAGAGCAGAGCACAGGCTGGCTCTCTCCTACCTCAGCTGCTGAGAAATTACTGGATATTTGAAATGTCAGGGCCAGGAGCGGAAAATTACTCTGACTAGACCAGAACACCAGGCCATCAGTATCTCTGAAATAACATGCTAGTTTGTAGGGTAAAACACCTGAAGAAAACAAAACAAAACAAGCCTGCTTATCCTGCCATTTATTTTTAAAATAGTGTAATGAACAATTTTTTCCTGACCAATGCAAAGGACAGAAATGCAAAAAGTATCCTCCTATAAATTACGCTTCTATAAATTTCTGTTGGTAGAAATAATTTACGTACATTTGACTGTGCAACTTGGCCACTGAATTTACATCCTATGTCCTAGAAAGACTTCTGGCTGCTGGAAGGTCAACTGTGGCTTTCGTCTGCTCTCGTAGACTTAGGGCAAGCCTGTCTTTCAGAATCCGAGGGGCAAATCTGAATATCCCTGCTCTGTTTCCCCTCTTCCTGTAGGCAATACTCAGGCTTGTCTGAGACAAAGTCCTTCCTTGCAGCAACAGAGACTGTGAAAGTGTGACAGGAGATGCTCTGGGAAAAAGAAGATAGTCAGCTAGGTCTGTGGAAGATCTGAGGCATTAAATATATTATTGGCTCACTGACTTCCTCACTAGAGCAAAGAGGGGTCAGGAGGATGAAAAGAAATGGGATGCACTTTTGCTCTGTTTGGAACTGTAGAAGAGATTTCAGGGTATGTCTGTAAGGTGCCTCACCTCCCTGCTCCGCAGCGATGGCACCTGATGAACTGAGGTCTCTGTCTTGCCCAGGGCCACAGTTTGCTCACAGCAGCTTCTGACTGACGTCCTGGGTCAGTGATTTAATACAACTCGCTACTCCCAAAACCTTTCTCTGAAGTCTCTGCAGCATTCCTTTCTCCCTGACCTTCAACACAGTGCGTAACCATCAGGCTGACATACCTCTCATTTAAATTCCTACCCAAACTGATTATGATATTCTCACTTCATTGCCCTTGAATGCAGCTGAATTAAGACACCAAGGTAATAAATGGGCTACCATATAAACAGTGATGTATCTCACCCTTCCACAGAACCAACGTCAGACTAATTTTCATGTGGAAGTCATATTGTCAATAGACTACGCTGCCATTAAGAATCAATTAAACATTAATTAATGGACATTTAAACTTTTTACTAGGACATGTTTACTGAAAAATTCTCCATTGGCAGAACTGTAATCGGCTTTCTAATTTTTCACAGATCCTTTAAAAATGATACTCTATCCACAAGCTCTGTTGCTCTGCAGTTTTCAATACAGTTCATTTGGTAATCACGTACCTCTCTGCACAGACAGACAGACAACTAATCTATTTCTTCTGACACTCTATTTTAAAATCCCATTTAATATGTTCAGTTCCTAACAGAATTGAGAATTTAGCAGGAGCAGAAATGTAAATGGCAGCATCTATCAACCTTAAAAGAAACACAGGAAAAGCTTGTTAATATTCAGAAAATCACTGACATTCCAAAAGAAATAGTCATTTCCACGCACCCTCTCTAGGAGAGAGAACATAATGGGAAATTTAAGTCTGCAGTTCCCTGCTTCATGCTACTGTATCTACTCATTTTTAAAAAATCAATACAGGCTATTAATCATTTTGCCCCATGTCCAGATACTGTGAATGCTTTAAAAGATGAGCTGCAAAGGTCTGAGAAGGAAAAAAAAAAAAAGACACAGAGAGAAAGAGAAAAGCAAAAGCAGAATTGCTATATAAGCACACCATAATTAGGAGACAGACATTTCAAGTTGATGTTTAAATTATACACTGTCTCTCACCTTCTTTTTACAGATTTCAAACTCCTCACTCAGTTGAAACACATAGCCACACATGAAGACGATTATTTCTCTATCTTTACTGACCAACTCCATAGCTCTTCCTCATCCTTTACTTTAGTGGGGTTTTTTCCTTCTTTTTTTCACTTTAACTTTTATATACGGAGATGAAAAGCAAGGAGAAACATAAAAGGTTGAATAAAAGCCATCTTCCTTTCCCCATCTTGCAGACTCCTCCAGGAACTCCAGATGCTCATTCCAGCAATTGGGTGTGTGCTGGTTTGCCTCAGCTGCGCACAGAGCTGCCATGAGGGATCAGCAGCTCCCAAGCCGTGAGGAGAAATGCCAACCTGAACCACGCCAGAACCCCGCTCGGCTCACCTACATGCAGGCTGGGACACCGTGCCCGTGCCCATGCCCCTCACTGACCTTTGCAGATCCTCAGGAAGGTAAATTACACTATCTTCATTTATCACAACTTTACTACATCATTTTACACCACATGGATATTTTGGTTACAAATATGGTGAAATCAACACTTTAATAATCATAGATTTTCTTTAAACTGACCGCCCCAACCATCTGTTAGACTACACGTTCATAGCCATACAAATGCCAGCCCAGATCTTGCTGGATGAGGCAGTGCATTTCAGTTCAAAATTCTGCACTCCTTGGGGCAGCAGATGACAAATACCACCACTCAGTGGGTTCGGAGTGTGGACCATCAAAATGCTCCCAGCAAATTCTTCACAAGAGCTTTTGTAATTCAATATTATTTGGTCTTAAAATGCTACATTCTCTGAAACTATGACCAGCTCTGTAATAAACCCTAAAATACCTGGATTTCTAGATGCCTGCCTTTATTAATTTACAACACAGAAGCAACCAAATGCTAACAAGGAAAAAAAAAAGAAAAAAAAAAGAAAAAAAAAAGCCTACACCACCACAAAAGACCACTTGCATATTCACAGAGATAACATGACCTCATCACAGCAGCATCTTTCATTTAATGATACCTTTACTTCTCATGTAATGCAGGCAAATTAAACCCTTCACATTTTAAACAATTATTGATTTGTCTGATTTATGAATAAAAAGAAAGCTAAGTAGCTGAAATGCTGTTAGGTCTAGCTCATGTGGGGTTTGAGCTGGAGATGCTCCTTTGAAACACAGGCAAAGCCTGCCCCCTACAGCATCATCGTCCCTCGCTGGAGGAGCACATCTGCACCGAGTCGCACTCCGTGTTCAGACGGAAAGCCAACTTGTGGTCCTGCTTTGGTTCTCTCTCAGATGGATTGAAAGTGACACATTTTTCAGTTAGGAGTATTTGAGCCTCTCAGCTAGAAAAAGAGTTTGCAGGTTCAAGGTTAAATCATAACGAATTCCTCGCTACATGAGGACACAGACAAAGTTGAGCACAGGCATTAGAATGTGATGCTTTAGTACTGCTGGAGCCTGCTGCAAAAGAACAAAAAGAGCTGCCTTGCCGAGACACACCAAAGCCTGTGCTAAGCTGCCATTCCCTATCCAGCAGCCAGATACATCAAAAGGTGTAAAGCTCCCGTAAATTCAGAATTTTTGCACGTCCCTGGCTGAGCACCGCTTGCACAAGCTCAGGGACAGCACTGCTGCAATGCACACCTGACCTGTGTTTTGCCTATGGTTATTGTGTATGTACTGAGTATGGTTATTGTGTCTCTGTACAGCTACCAGGCTCCACTCCTCCTGGAGCCGCATTTACCCCACTCCGAGGTGTACGGCGCTGCCTCACCAGGCCCCCGGGAAGGGAGCCCTGATTTCCCCACCACACCATCCTGCAGCGCAGCACCAACCACAGCTGCACTCATACAGCAGCCGCAGCGGCACAGAGAGCCCTCTCTCTCTATCAACCCTTTTTCATGTACATCATCGGGCCTGGATGCACCACAGTTTGACCCAATCACAGATGACAGGTAAGAGCACAGAGAACATCACTGTGAGCTGCTGTCTTTGGAGGCAAGACAGCAACTTTAGAATCTGTTTACTTTAAAAAAAAATGACAGACCATATTCTCAAGTCACTTCAGAAACATGTATTGCATTTACCAACTGCAACCACGGATGCTGCTGCTTTATGAACCGGTCACATGTGCAACTAAGCCAGCAGTGGCCTCATGGCACTTTACTCACCCTCATCTACCTGATTTGCAGTGTAGTGAACTGAACTGCATGGGAAGCAGCGATGCTTTGGAGTATTGATAGCCTGTAACAACCTACCAGAACATGAAAGGTGGAAACATCCGACAGTAGACCCCGAGAAGGCAGAGTAGAAGTACTTGTGGCAAACAACAGTGGACATAGCTGTGTGTGGCACATAGTTGGAGGCTTACAGCAGAGAGAATGAGCAGAAAATGAAAGCATCTTAGAGGCCTATTTAATTTCCTCATGCTTCTAGGCAACAACCTGAGCAGCTTCATTTATTTTAAGTACAGACATCTCTAAGGAACCTCTCATATATGGCAACACTAAAACCACAAATGAAATATATCTATCTCCTTAGTGCAACACAAGAGTCCTTTCACTAGGTACAGCTATGCTATGCAACAGACGCAGAAAGAAAAAAAGCAACAAGGCAGAGAAAAAAAATGCTCAATTGCCTTTGAGCCTCCTAGAAAAGTAAACTTCACTAATCACTGTTGTTTAAAGAGGAAATGTAAGTAAAATTCTTGGGGCAGACAGAGCCTTGATCTGAATGGGAGGAGGGCTGTGCAGCCCCAGCACATGTTACGAGAAAGCACACGTCTGCTGCACGCAAGCCATCACAGTGTACAAGTTTCCCTACCTGCTTCCCGACTGTAGTCCTGAAACTTATCTCTACTGTGGTCAACACATTTGCTAATTCTCACAAAGGTGCAAGAGGATTTTCTAACAGCCAAAGGAACCAAGAGACTTACTTTTGCTTTGCACGGCCTGGAGAATATTACTGACACAACACCACTGCTCTGGGGGGCCCTGCCCTGGAATGGCCTAAGGAGTACGTCATCACGAGCCAGCAGCTTCTGCCTGGATGCCTCTACACAGCTCACCTTATAAAAACAGACAGAACACAGTGCAAGGCAATATGGGTGGAAGCTACTTACCTTTTATTATGCTTGTACAGACAGTAATAACAG
This sequence comes from Crypturellus soui, assembly GCA_032275445.1. NCBI lineage: Eukaryota > Metazoa > Chordata > Aves > Tinamiformes > Tinamidae > Crypturellus > Crypturellus soui. The sequence goes on from JAUBNY010000489.1 coordinate 2,033,837, forward strand.
CTGTGCTAGTTTTCTTTCTTGTAACAATTTCTTCAGACTATTTTAGGAAATGGAAATTTCAACTGCATTAATATGCTTCAGTCCCCAATCTTATCAGAACATGCCTGTATTCCTCAGCTAGAATATGAATCATTGTCAGGGACTAACTTAGCTTCCACTTCTACATAATAACGGCAGATGCATAAAGTATCAGCAATCTGAGATGCAAACTTAATTTAAGTTTGGGTAAAAGAGAGCGCACATACAAAGCACTCACTTTAATAGAAGTGCTTTTGCGCTTCCTCTGAGATTAGCTGTTACCACTAGATGACATTTCCCTTGCTGCTGAAAAGGCCACCATGTATGCGATGATCAAGTCACACTTTGAAAATCTAAACCGTAAGATGCAGTGACATGAAAACAAAACATGTTGTGTTCATCTAATCCTTGCACTTTCCATCCTACTTTGATTTGAAAATGGGGCATTTCAGGGCAGAGGAGTGCAGTTCTATGAAAGTAAATATGCATTGCATTTTATGGTTTACTAAGCAAAGTCTGGTCTTTCCTAGTGCTTGGAATTTTTTTCTTCTCAACTAAGTTGAATATCTTCCATACCAGGCTTATAATATCATGGCGTTTCTAAAAATACTCACAATAGGAGCTGGTGAGACATCAGAGTGATTAAATCCAAACTATAATGTTTTTCCAGTTTAATTTCAGAATAACTATCACTTCTATTTAGTTGCTGAGCATTCTTTAGAGCATTGTGATATTTAAAGGGTTAAGTAACTACTGGGTCTGCAAGAAATTGATAAGTAACATGTGATGGTTGAGTATTTCCTCAATATTTTCAGACTTAGTATTTGCTAAGAGCTATTCTTTCTTATTTGGGTTTACACTCAGAAAATGGTTGCACAGATCACACAGTATTTAAGAGACTGTGCCCAACACGTCAGGCAGCAGCTATATAGACCTATAGAGGCAAAAAATTCTGGTGCCCTCCCTTACTACTTTACCTTTCTGCTGCTCTTTATCTGCTACTATGAAAATTCGCTATTTCAGTCCAGAATCTCAGCACCTAACTTGCCTGTGTCCTCCTAGGAGGAGGAGATCCAAGAGAATAAAATTTTGGATAATTCTGGGAATGGTGAAGCAGGCACAATCACTCTCCATGCACTCTGCTTGCAACTTTTGCCAGCAGATCTTCCTTACTAGTAAGTCAATGATAAGCAAACGGAAAGTCACATCCTCAAAGAAAATTAATCGAAATGGTCCTTCCTTACTCCTTTGACTCCATACCAAAGTTGGACAGAGTTAATCAAAAAGTTCACTATGCTCAGGAGCATCTTAAAAGTCAACTTAAAGTTTTGAAAAATACCGTATTTTTTTCTAGATTTTAAAGAGAGAAACTTAAACATTTTGGCAGAATTGTTTTCTCAAAATTGATCTCCTGTATGAAATAAGGACAGTAAGAGCAAATCACGAAGCCCAGTTTAATCAAATTAGGACTTCAGATTCTGAAAAGACACATCTGTGTTCTTCAGACAATGACTATTATACATAAATCTGAAGAAAAGAACCTCAGTAATTTTCCCAGCTGACATGGAACTCATACTCAGTCATTAAATTAACATTATTAAACAGATTTTTCACCTTAATTTCACATGGATAAGATGATTTACACTGGAGGAATTATGAGCTCCATACCACCACTTAAAAACACAGATATGCAGAAACTACTAGCAGGGAGCATGAATGAATGAGTATCTCTGAAACAAGTATCATTCTGCATTTACAGACAGCTATAACATTTCTTCCGTTGTTGAAGCTGCAGATGCCTATTAAAAATCCATACTATTTATCTGTTCATAGCTCAACAAAAATCCTCTCTGATTGAGATACAGTACAAAGACTCACCAAGCCAAGTTCTGTCTCTACTTCACATCTTTGCAGTATCACCATGGGTGTAAGGCAAGAGAAGAAAGAAACCACCTTTTATTTATTACTACTACATCTGACAGCATTAAGAAAATAGTTTGTTTTTTTTTTTTGAACAACATAAATCAGAGAATTGCAGAAATTTAGATATTCAAAGCGCTCTGTAATGATGTAATGAATTTCTTGCTCAAAAGGCAAGATTCAGAATGCAATAGAATGGTCAAATGACACGAACTGCTTATTGACACTTTCAGGAAGATTAAATGTTGAGATGCACACCCAGCCTTTTTCTGCCAAGGAAGGCAGAAGAAAAGCTGACAAACAGGTCAACAAGTTTCCTAACTCAGAGCTCAGGAAGCCCTCTGAACACCTGGAATCAATGAGAAAAAAGAAAACAATGGCACAAGCCGAGGGCCGCGCGCTGCAGTGGTATACAAATTGGTATACTGGTTAATACCTGCACACTGCCACCATGTACTCCTCTCGTGGATTTCTCCACCTCCTTGTGTATCACAGCTGCAGACAAAAAGACCATACTTAGGACGTAGCTCCTCATCAAGATAAGCAAAGGGAAGCCTTGGTGTTGGTATAACGTGTCATTCATCAATCTCAAAATGTGCAGCAGAGGAACATGTAGTTAGCCATCAGTGTAACAGGGGAAGGAGCCACCTTCTGAAAAGCCATGCAAGAGCAAGGAAAACCCGGTCTCATTTATCAACCTTTTGTCTCATACTCTGCATAACTTCTGAAAGTTCAGGGAGAACATACCAATCAGGTTACTAATTCTAGGCAGAAGAAAAAAAAAAAAAAAAAAAAACCTTTGCTAAGCCTCCATTCCTGTGTGTGACATCACACACTCTATGAAGGAAAACCAACTAAATTAAAGTTCCTGCAATGCGGTGGTGAAATCAAGTGATGGGTCACAGATTTCACAACTGAAAGTCCTGGGCTCTAGGATGGACACTGGCCATGTGATCAGTCTCTACCCAAACCAGTGGTACTTACACAACTCAAATACCAGAATGTCATTGTAACACATAAGTACCTTCTCAGACAGCAAAACGGCTTCAGGTTTTGACAATAAAATACAACTTGTGCATTTCACCTTTAGTGTTGTGATAATAGTAACATAATAGAAATTCATTCTGAACAGAAACTATTCTTGCACGAAACAAAGATATGTTAATTATGTAATTGAATTGAATTTGGATTCAATCTATTCTGAATTATATTTTATGTCTAATTTATGTTCTACTCACGTAAAATGAGGAGACAGTGTCTTGAAGTAATTGTAATTACATCAGGTCAAACTGATACAAGAATAAAATCAAATCATTTTGAGTAGAGGCTAGAGCCTGGGTAGATGCTTAGCAAGCACAGATTCACTGACCACTACGTTTGCAAACCAACAGCGGTGGTTATATCTGGATTCAACTGGAGCTGATACAGAATAATGCAGTTAGGATGTCATGTGCTATCTTGGTACCCTTGCCTAATGGATAAGGCTATAATTGTAAAACATGTTTTCTTCCTTATTTCAAAGCTTTGAAGTAAGACTGAAAGGACAGAATGAACATCAATTTAGTGTTAGGCATAACCACATATGACATCTCTAAATTACTTTTTGGTAACAGAAATTTATGTTTATGTCTTTTAGGAAGAAGAAAACATAAGAATTGTAGTTAAATAGTACTGTGGCATAACGAAAAATTCCTTCTAGTACAAGCCTTTGAACCTAAAGATCTTCCATGTTTTGTAGACTCTGGGTCTGATTCTTCTCACACCAAAATGACTTTACATGACTTGAATTAGGTAACAGAGTCACTCCCACTTCACATGAAAGGGAAGTCAGAGTTTGGATACTTGAGTGAATGCAAGCAGAGAGGCTCTGATCCTCTCAAAAAGTTCTCCTGAAGTATCAGGGGAACAAATTGTCCTGATTTCCATAGTATCTGTGAGTGCAAGCGATCATTCTCACTCCCCAGGCCACTCTCTAGCTCAGCCTGGAAGTGACACTTGCCAAGATCCTAGAAGTCTACCACCTTAGCGAACTGCTTATAAAGCAGGTTTGCAACAAAGTCTTTAGAGATTTCAATAGTTAGATTTAAAAAAAAAAAAGGCGGGAGGGAGGAAATTTTTAAAAAGTGCTTTCTTTTGCATGCTTTAATCACAAAGAAAAAAATCCTTCTGCTATTTTTCCCAAAAATATTTCTCAGAACAAGGCTGATCAGGAATAAGATGATTTCTGTGCAAAAGCAGAAAGTTAACAAACAAAAATTAAACTTTCACATTTAAGAATGGGGATGGTTTAAAGCTGTACAAACCTCCCTTTCTGAGGGCCCAGCTTCTAAACCCAAGAGCCACAAGCTTCACCACCGTGCTTAAGCAACCTGTGCCACACTAAGAGAAACTGGCAATGGAGAACAGTGGCATGCATCTCTAGGAAACTCTCCCCACAAAATACTCCTTCACTTGAGGTCCTACATGCAGAGTGACAGTTCCAACAAGCTGGCGAAAGTGGCACAAAATCAGCTTCAACCAAAAGACTGTGCAGGTCCAACTTACTGCACAGAGTGCAGCTCCCAGTAGATGCTCTGGTAAAGGAAGTTTTCCGATCTAAAAATATCCAGAGAAGACACAAACAAACTCATAAGAGAACAAAAATGGTTAGCAGTTTTTGCATTCGATTTTAAAATATGCATTCTTCAAACAGTAAGTGACATTTGTCAGGAAGCCAGGTTTGCAATCCCTTTTATTTCATTTTTGTGACAAAACCCAGCAGCACGTCTTTTACAGTTCTCCCTTCCTTATTAATCCCATGAATAAAAGATGTTTCTGGTGACTAATTCATCCTGACTTTTTGGCCACCAGTCCTGCCCTTTTTATTCCTTTAGGGAATGAATTTCGTTCCAAATTTAAATAGCAGGACTAAAGAACACTTTAATGATGGCATAGGACACAGGTGGTAGCATTCTTCCTTGAGTGGCTTATCCATCCTCCTCAAATTCCTCCTGCCAACTCCCCCCACAGCGCACAGATTAAGGTATTTACATTATTCATAAAGGGTAGAAAAAAAGAAAAAGCATTTTGTCAAATGTTATCAACCATTTCCTTGGATGATACAAATAGACACAGTGGAATAATACTAATTTTTGCACCAGTTAGCACTGAAGATGAGTAGTCAGTCACAACAAACCAGGAACAGGCCCCACAAGGGTACTGGCTTAGGGCTTAAGAATAATAGAGAAAACAAGAGGAAAAGCTTTAGGCTTTGATTTTTGTCACAAGAAGTCCTCTGATTGTTACTGCATATAGCTTTTCACTAGGAATTTGCCTGCTCTGAGCAGACAGACTTTGTAAACAAGGTCATTTCTTAACTTCAAACAGTAGAAATCCACTTTGTGTTACTCTGACACAAGTACCCATCTCCCTACTGAGCTGTTGCTTGACTATTTACAGCAAACTTTGTTTCTTGTTTTAACAATGCACTTATGCCAAATATAGCTTAGTAAAAGGAAGAAACCATGTCCCTAGTGACAGTAATGATAAGGTACTCATCCATTTCAAGAGATCCAAGGTTTGCCCGCTAGTTAATTATTCTGAAATGGATAAACAGCTCTTTACCTACTATAACCTCAGGATGACGTAGCATTTAAGTACCTGTACCCAGCAGCAGCCAGAACTTCAGATCAATGCACTAGCAAAGGGGAAAAGCCAACTGCAGGAAATATCTTAAAATTCCATCAGTTTTTCAGCATTAAATAACCTCAGAATGAGTTATTACTTTTTCTCAAAAGCAACGGAAACTGGTGCCAGAAGACTCAAGCATAAAGCATTTTTTCTGTGCAAGAAAATTGAAATAAGGGAAGCATTTGTCACCTTCAGTTTCAACTGAAAGTCAGAGGACTCTGAGATTCCTGTTTAAACACACATTCCTTCCACGCGTGGGAGAAAAGCCACAGAACTCCTGCTCACAGAAAAGAAGGAAATGATCACACCTCGAACTGCTAGCAACCCCCTATTCGACTCGCTGCTAGGACGGATTTGTGAAAGGGATCTTGCATAAAGCTGATTCAGAAACTACTTTAAGTAGCATCTCAGTCAGCTTTTTTCTCCTCTTCTTTTCAATGATCAGGACTAGCACTCTGTCCCAGATGTACAGTGGTGAAGGAGGGAAAGCAACCAGAAGAGAGTGAGTTCTGGGACCAAGTTTTTATTAAAATGATGATGCTCAACTTGTGTATCGATGTTTCACATCTGTGCACTGCAAAAGAGTAAACAATGAAAACAAACCAAAAATGTGAAATCCATAAAGTAATCTTTTCCCTGGAGTAAACAGTATAGTCACTAAAAAAGAAATCAAAGCCTGGAGATAAGAAAACACACTGTAACAGTGGCCTTTGGACTGTATTAAGTGCTGGGAAGATTGATATGGAAGTGTCACCTCACTTTATCCTTCCCTGCAAGACATACAAGTGAGCCCACACCTTCCCGTCCACCTCTGTAGGATCAGGAGATGATACTTGCACATTTTATTCTTTTTGTCTTACTGATTCAGAGGAGAGCAGTGAAGCATTTTTAAGCACACGTCAGTTCAGGAACAATATTATAGATAAATGATGTGTGTGCATACTGCAGAAACAGACATTTCAAACTTTTCAGCCCTGATGTTTTCCATTTAAAATTTTGCAGCACCAAGTAACGAAACGCTCCGCTCCACATGAGCAGTGTGGGTGTGTTAATGCCAGCTGAAGCTGCAGACGTCATTCTCTGCTGAGGCACAGGGAAAGGCCCGGCAAGATCCTTCAAATCCAGCATTGCTTTTCAACAACATTAATTCCAGATCCAGTTTCTTTTCAGACATCCTCAGTGTCGTGCCTTCAAAGGAGCTTCTTCCCAGATGTAGTGCTCTCACAGTCTCCCCAAATACTTCAAACGTGGGAAGAATATCGACAGGACACCAGGACACCTACACATTACACTCTTTCAGTCATCTTCTGTGACTACAGAACTCTTGACATCTTAAAGTCACAACCCTGCCTTTAAGTCAGGATCCTATATATGTAAAAGGCAAGAGCAAAAGATGGCTTGATTTTCATAAGCGGTGAAATTCAGGGTTTGATGATCAATATTAATTTTAGAATCAGAGCTCATGCCTTATGTGAACTCATTCGTTTTGATGAGTTCAAGGAGTTTGGAACCTTCTTGAGCAGAGGTTCCTACAGTCATTCTGCAGTCATATTTTGCAGGGAGATCTAATCCCTTTTGACTTCAAATTTACTTTTGCACTGTAACAAAATGCAAATCTAATCTTGCTGCAACAAGCACACAGTGGGTATTTGAAGACATGGCACCTATTTGTCATGTCCCACTTTATATAATGTGTTAAAGAAGTCTTTGCCAATGACGAAGGCCAACACAAAGTGAAGACAGATTTACTGAGAGCACAAATAATATTAAAGCTTATTTTTTTCATTAATAAAGTCTAGATGTTTTTGATGGCTAAATGACAGAGACTGAAACAACATACACTTATCAAGGATATTCCTACTGAGCTCAATCCTAATGCTGTTCCCTGTAGCAAGGATGAACTCTGTCTCTGCTGGCCCAAGGGCTTTACCCTTCCTGTTCAGCCTAGTCCACGGTCGCACTTGAGCTTACATCTGGCATCATTTTTCTTTCAGAGCTCTTCTTAGCCAATGGAGAAACAAAATCATGCAGCAGTAAGTTCTCCAACATAACGCCATTTTGAGGCCTCTGATAATCTCTGTATCATACGTAATTACAAATTACTTAACATTTGTTGTCCGTATTCATCCTCTTCTCTGTCCTACAATGCTAACACTGAATAATTGTGCTCAAAGTATAAATGATAACCTCTCAGGCACATTTTAAACAGTGACTAAGTGTGAGACAGACAGGTAAGTGCTAATGGGATTGTCAAAACTCTTTTGAAACAGAAAATACGTATCTAAATGATTCTGAAAATCTGACACCTACACAGAGTGTTCCTCATTTCTAAAAAGACCCACACAACCAGATTTTAAACAACTCCTATGATGTATTTGCACATGTTTAAATTGCAGTGGAACATACAAGAATCAATTATACATTACTAATTAATTGGAAAACCTCAGTGGACTATGAGCCAAAAAACAAGCTAGAAAAGGCTGGTGTATTTCTTCTCAGATGGGGAGTTTTAGCAGAACTAATCCATGACAATGGAGAGTTGTGATTAAAAACCTACACCACGCTATGGCCAAAAGACATGAGTTGTTTCGTTTCCATCTTTAGGTTATTAAAAAACTAAGCTTTTGTAAATTTATCAATGATTCCACAATCAAAATGGCCATTTCATGAATGCAGACTGTGCCTTGAATTGATGACACAGCTACCAGCTGTGTGATTCCAGGTATTCATTAATTGACTACCTTCTCATTCTATAAGGTGCTGTATGCACCTGCTTCTTTTCCTGCTACTGGAAAAGAAAGGAGACAGTAACTTTCTAAGGGAAGACTTAGCAGTTTAAACTGCTAACCAAATATTAAAGACAAGAAACCCTGTTCCATTAATAGCAGGGAAAAAAATAAAAAATAAAAAGCTGGGTCTTACCACATTTCTTTGGGGATTTGTGAGGAATAAAAAAAAAAGTCCAATACCTCGTTTCACCAACACCAGTCAGTTTTTGACAGCATCAAGCAGCTCTAAGCATGGAGAATTTTTAATAACTGGAGCCTGAAAGAAGCATGCTAGGATTTTGCTCATGACTAATAACTTTATGCCATAATGCTCCAGGACTACACCTTGAGTTTAATAACTTCAGAAAATTAATTGAAGAGGTATCCAAGCGAGAAGTGTGTGAAAAGCTTCAGAACGGTATCCTGCACATCTCAACGCACGTCAATATTTTTCTTCCATGTCTCTCCTGAGCTTGTAGTCTCTGGTGCTGTGAATGCAGGAATCACTTGAAAAGAGAGAAGTAACTCAGAAAATTACAAAGCTGTCTTGTATAGGGAAAAGGCCAGTGGATAGAATTGACTGAAGCATTCAATACAAGGGAACAAGGGCTTCACTACAGCTGATCAGTTTATATTCACAGACACTGTGAAAGAGGCTCAATAGTCCCACCTTCTGATCACTGAGAAAGGTTTCTATTTAAGAGTCTTTGTTTGCTTAGGATAGACTCAATACACTTAGTGATTTGTGACCTGATGAGCATTATTCAGTCAAAGTTTACAGTCAAAGATCACAATGTGTTTCACACAGCAGTAGACTTCTGTGTTAACAGTGTCTCCAGCTCACAAAAAGTAATTCATTGAGGAAAATATTTTTGAAAGCACACTGCATTGAAAACAAGACAAAGGTAAGAAAACTGTCAACTAACAAAAAGAGAAGTTCAAGGAAAGATTAGTAGTTAAAGGCATCTGCACTTCAAAAGACAAAAATGAATATGTTCAAGTGGCAGGAACAGCACATACTGATATTGTCTGCAGAACTGTATCTTATTTGTAGCTGCCAGACTTAGTGAAAAATCAAAAGCTGCCCTCATCTCTGACCCTTGGATACTATCAGCAGCTGACATATCCTGACCTCCAGGATGCTGGGGAAGGAGTTGCATTAATCTAATGAAAAAATACAGCTATGGGTTCAGTCTCCTCCTAAATTCAAAAAATAAAGGGTCATTCAGTTGCTTTTAAGTAGAAACACATGATTAGCTAGTGCAAAATCTGCTCAGTGGAACTTTATGCTAAGGAGTGTCTAAAATGGGCAGAAATGTATATTTCTCAAACCCTGTACGGCTAGTCTGCTGTACCAGATGCTCATCTGATTTAAACCGCAATAGTAGCATTAACATTGCAACAGCAACAATATACACCTTCCCATGCACTCCCTCCCAACACATGTGCCTTGCTGCATGCATGTGTGGAAGGAACAGGCCATGATCTTGTGGTTTTGCCAGTAGTTTACTATTGAAAAGTAGTATAATTTCTTCTCCCTGGAGCTCAGAAATTACAGTTTTTCTTGATGCTGGGAGAGAGATTGTATCCCAGGTAGTCAGACAGAAAGCAAAGTCCTTTTGCACATGACTTTCTCACTGTCACAAATAATTACTATCGCTATACTGTTGTCAGCCACAGAAAATTCAAAGTTGGTCATCATCCTGACCTACAAGGTGTAGACGGCATAAGTATATCCATAATCAATCTGGAACTAACTCTGCTTACGTCTCAGTTTGTTCCTTTCGCCTCGTGCTGTTTAAAGGGGAGCTAATGCTTCACATAGGAACAGCTGAAGCTAGATCAATCACCCTGCTCTGGCAGTAAATAAACAGGCTTGGGTTCTTCTACAGTCCATAGCACGGTCACATCAACAGCTCTTACCGCCCCAGACGGTTGTATCCTGGGAGGTAGCAAGTCATCCCTGACTCTCCTCTGCCAACTGACTAGAGATACTCTAGTATTGACTGAGCCTCCACTGAGGCTCAATCATAAGGTTTTCAGTTTCACTGTAGCATGAAGAGCATTTATAAACACGCAACTCTTAGCTACAAGTGAGGTATTGACATTTAGTAGCATTGTTTCATTGCTGGAGAAAAACAGGTCCAGAAGGATGGAAAAGAAACACCTAACCCCGAAAATTAACATGTTATATAGTATGCCAAAATCAGGCTTAAAATTCTGGTAAGTGTCACAGACAGCAGCAAGGCTGGCACATGTCACAGACAGCAGTGACACTGAAGTGTTACTTCAGGCAACAAAGCAGACAGTTGTGCTCCATAATGATCTGCAATCATCTGATGATACCAATAAAAGGACATGGCACTAGAGCCCAGCAGCAAGCACTGGGTCTATGGCCATCTCCATCACTCCCTGCCCTAGACTGCATCCCCAGCTGCTCCTCTACCATGAACAGAACCACATGAAACAAAACATGCCACATGTAGGCATGTTTTCTGCATTTTGGAAGGTATCTCACTCAAAAAGTGATTGAAATAGTTTCAATTTCAATTCTATTAGTTCAATTCAATTCCATTTGTTCAATTCTATTCTTCTCTCAATACTGTGGAGGTTTGAAAGGCTCTTCTCCAATTAAAATAAAATATATATGCCAAGACCACATTTTATCTAAAACATCTCAGGCAGCCTCATCCCAATGTTGAATTTACCAGCATCTCTATAGCAGTTCTGCATGTGCGGCGACTCCGGACAAGGCCTGAAAGTTTGCATAAATAGGTGAATTGCCATTTAAATACAAAAAACATAGATAATTTAAATGAAGAAAAATTGCCACCATTAGTATGGATATGCTACTTATGTTCTAATATTTCTCCTCTATAATTTCAGTAAGTGCTAGGATAGCAGCATAGACTTCTAAGTTTGAAGTGTAGCTCAGACCCTCACCAGTCATTTAGAATACAATGGCTTGATTTCAAAAAAAATTGGTTTGTGATACTGTCATCTAAAACTCATTTTTCCCCACTTACTTCAAGTAACAAAAGGATTAGTCACTATCATTCTGTAAGTAAAAAAAATTGCATAGTAACAAATACAGAATTTTTGATGTGGAAACTGCTGCGATGAGGAAAAACTTAACAATGGGGGGAAAAATTGTGACTCAACGTGCCAATGACTTTGTTTGAAGTAGATAAATAAAATTGACTTTATATTTCACAGCAACATAATGAATGATAAAGAAGCACATTTGTACCAGCATTTCCCAGCACAGTGAATGACTGAGCAAGCAGTTGTATATTACCAACAATACTAGTAAATTACTAATTTCAGAATTAAATGTTTCTTACCATGACACAATGGAGCAGACAGCACAGAAGGCATTTTTCTCAACTGTATTTAAAACACAGACTTCACTAAAATCCTATTCATTCTCAGCAATGGGCTGCACATCCTCCTCTCAAACTTTCTGACAATGAAGTAGCATTTCCTTGTCTTCCCTCAGTGTATAATAATTGCAAAATAGTAGTTTGGGGGCACATTAGCACTTGTACTGCTTTTCCACAGAGCTGGGAAGGGTCTAAAAGGATACATGTTATGGTGCTTGACAGGAGGAGCAGGAATCTCTCATTTGACTCCAAGAGGAGCTGAAAGATGACAGTTGTTGTGGTGAAGGTAAGTGAACATAGGCATTTATGTGGCATAATATTCTCTGGAGCTGTTACTGCAGAAAGCTCCAGTGACAGGAAAATGCAAAGTTGCTTTGGACCTAGCAGTTATGCCTAAGAGTGACACAACAACCTAATTAATAGTACTTAAAATGCAGCTGGTCCAGGGATTTGAAAAGTCAAGTTAATCTCGTAAGACCCAGAAGGAAGAAATGTGCCCAGATTCCCTGAACAACCTTCAAATTTTTCACCCAATGAGCAGGCAGCTGCATCAGGTCTGCTCAGGCCATTCTCCCACGGCTTGGCTCCCTAGCACAACACCAGATTTTACTCCCCTCCACAAGAAAGTCACCACAGTGTCTGTGACCACAAAAGTCATTTCCTCCACTCATCTGTCTGGGGACAGATGGAAGCAGCTATGGATATTAGTGACTTGATAAACCTAGCAGCACCGCTGTTTCGACTCTACTGCAGGTGGCTTTCACCATCACTGAGGATGCTGGAGGTGGAAAGACTGTCTGTACTATTAAACACGTTACCTTTCATTTTTTATAGCTCAGAGTCAGTGACTTGCAGAAAAAACAGAGGTCTGGATTTCTCTTTCATTAGGCAACTGTATCTCCTCTGAGCCACGTTGCTTACTAAATGCGCATGCACAGTCCAGTTGGAGGAGTAAGCTTGATCCCAGCAATCCCTCTGGGAAGGATGCACCAAACACCCCCCACACCTGCTAGGCTGAAAGCTGTAAAGCAGTTAAGGAGAAAGAGGGGAAGAAAAATCATGCAGTGAGGGGAGGATGCCAGAGAGCAGACCTTCCAGGACCAACAAGCAACAGAAGCAAATTTCACGTGCCCCCTCCTGCAAATCATGCAGTGAGGGGAGGGTGCCAGACAGCAGACCTTCCAAGACCAAGACGCAACAGAAGCAAATTTCACGTGCTCCTCAGCCCAAGCCCCTGCAGCACGGGGCTTGGGCTGAGGCTCGCTGCATGTTAAGCACCTTGAATGCCCGAGAACAGAGCAGCACCATGTCCCATCCTTGCAAAACCAAAAGGTCTGCCTATCACGCACTCCCACTTTTCTGAATAACCTACAAAAAAAACATGCCATGGCTGGAGTTGTACCCTCACACAGGACTGAGGTGCGTTTTAATACAGATGACTTTTTTTTTTGCCACAGGTTCTCCTATGAATATTTGTGGATATTAGCAGTGCCTAGAGCAACTAAAGCAGCAAGACTGTATGACACTCTGCGCTGTGAGACATCCACTCTCAAGGCCCTGCTCCTTGGGCCAATGCAGCCTGGCCCGAGCTCTTCTCTCTGCCTTGCCAGCACCGCAAAACCCAGACGCTGATCTGTATCAGCTTTTTGTTACTGTTAAAAAGATGAGGATGACAGAACGCAGGCATCCACAAATGCATTATGAATCTGCAATAAAATACTACTGCTACTGTGACTCCACACAGTTGCAACAGATACTTGTTAAACCTCTTAGCAATTGCCATATGCTGCATTAGAGAGCTATAAGGAACATAAATAAAAGCTTTAAGGGAGACCATCAGGATTCACTAGCACAAAGTAGTCTGTACAAAGCAAACTGACAAAAAAAATCAATATATTAGAAAGCTGTACAACAAAACAAAAAACTGAAGCAAATAAAGCTATGTGATTACTAATGAGAGTTGATACCCGTACTCTACTGCACAATGAGATTGTGTAGTTTCAAGGCTCCTTGTATTTTTTACATATGACTACTCTTATTCAGAAATATCTGCAGGATCTCAGTCTATACAATGCAATTTGCTGATCCATGACTTTAATACTATTTTACTTTCAATGTCTGCCAAAACCCATGTTCTGGCTTATTAATGTGTTTAAGTAGACAAAAAGATAACATTTATCAGTATTTAACAGAGCATTGTTTTAGCTTGTTTTTTTTTGCATTTACTGAATAGTTTTCATTTTTCTCAACCTCCAACCAAAATACAAAGAAACCATAACAAATAATTAATTGAGAAAAAAAATCTCTAATCCATATCCCTGTGAAGTGCTAAACTGTGTCTTATGGAAGAAACCAAGCAAAATGAGCATCTTCATCTATTCTGCTCTTCAAATAA
>JAUBNY010000489.1:2048089-2062870 GCA_032275445.1 Crypturellus soui
ATTTAGAAATACATGAATACGGCTGATAAGTATTCAGTATTTTTAGCATTTTAAACAGATATCTTAATACTAAATACTAACATCATTCCCCCACAGCTGTCTGCAGATTCTGTTTCTTTTTTCGTTTGTTTTTTTTTGCTATTACTAAACAGACAAACAGTAATTAAAATTGCCTCTACCATTCAGTGGAAAGAAAACATTTAAAAAAAGGTTAATGCAAACACTGTCAAATACTTGTGTCAAACAGTATCCAGATATGAAAGTAAGGAGCAAAGGACAGATATCTACTTCTCATAGCTAGCGTTTATACAAAACATTTCAGAAACTTCTTAAATCTCTAGAATTTTCCCTGCTTTGGAAGACTTAGTGCAAATAATTTCTCTTATCACACGTCTAATGGAAACAGGAGTATTCCCACAGTGAAATCTGGCAGAATGAGTGGAACATGAATTAGCATGAGCTTAGATTTGAACTACCTCTCTGAGATGCAATTCCACTGTTTTTATCTAAATTACTTCTGATTTGTGCTATTTTAAAGAGGGGGAGAAAAAAAAAAGAAGAAAAAAGGTAGGGGGAGTGAGGGGGCGTGCTTTCATCTTGATTTTGCACGAGAGAACTCAGTAACAGTTTTGTTATGGGCAACTCCAATAACTGTTATTATTCAACTCAGAGTCTGGAGAACAGTTTAAAAGATCTACTAAATTCTACTGCAGCTCCCTGGGAGCAAGGCCCAGATGGTCAGTATGTACTTAAATATTTTTGCTGTCTACCAGCTGACTTGAAAACATTATTAACTGTCCAAAAGCAACTCCTAAAAAGAAAAATTACCTCAGAAACATCTCTCAGCATGCAAAACTAGAAGGAACTAGGTGATGTGCTTCTCTTACGAGTCACTGAGAAGGCAAGGCATGGGACTTGATCCAGCAAACACCATATACTGGTTTTACTTAATCACTCAGTAGGACTGATTTCACGAGTGAAAGCAACCAAGCTAAGCCCCATGGAATCCACTGTGGTGGAAAGACTGAGAAGTAGAGACATTAGGTAGAGATGGGTGCCAGCAATAGCCATTATGGCTATTCTCAGAGACTGATCCTGGTTGGAACCTGACCCTACTCTTTATTTGGCTACTTAATATGAAAATATTAAATCTTGATGACTTAAACATTTTAGCATATTTTATTATCAATTTGTTTTCTAACAAACAGAAGAAAAAAGGTGTATTTAAATAATCATAAAACAAACTGAATGACTCATTCAAGTGTGTTTTCTGAATTCTTAACAATTTGTTACGGCTAATGGTCCTTGCTTTTACCTCACACCATTAATTTTCAAAGCGATCATTAATCTCTAAGAAAAGCATTGAGCTTTGATCATTACTACTTAATTACATGGAAAAATAGACAGACTTATTATTAATTTGCTTTACAACAGGTCAAATAGGTTACTTTTAATTTTTAGCACGTTCTACAGCTGCGTTTTTAAGCTAGGTAACAATAAAATTATTAAAGCAACTTTCTGCTTTCACTAGTGAGATAGCAAATCCTTATTTGAGCTCATGAACTCTCATATTTCACTATCCAGCTCCTATTGTATTTTGTTTACCATATGTGAGCCCCCAAGGTAAAGCAACTGCAAGCTTTACCTTGACATTTCTATGTAAATTGTTCGAAGTTATGCACAGAAATCTCATAAGACAGGTTCTGTCTTTCAGGGAAATGGGAGAATGTTTTTCTGAAGAGCAGAAGGACAAATTTAAGACCAAAGTCACAAGAGTAAAGGTGGACTTAATATTTATGTCAAAGAAGTCCAAGGCAGGGACCTTTTTCTATCTTGACATACGCATTTGGAAGTCTCCATTACCTCCTAACCTTAGACTTCAGCTTTCTGTCCCCAGGGGACAACTGGGTGTCTGGTTTTGAACCAGAAAAATATTTTATCGACTTTACTCAGCTAGTAACCAAACCACTAAAGGGCAAACAATTCCTGAAAGAAGACAAGAAAAAGGTAGCCTTGGTATATACGGCAAACTGTGGTGTTGGGGCCTGCATTAGATTCTTCTGCTGCTTCATCAACCTGGAGAGACAAAAGGTGAGGTTTTAGATACTCAAAACCTCTGTACTTCAGAAGAGTTCTCCCACACAAGTACACAGAGGGCTAAAGAAATGAGGGAAAAATAAGAGCATTCTCAACCACAACTCTTAGTCAGGTGGATTTCTGCTATAACAGTAAGGCAAGGACTCCCATTAGAGAGGCACGGGCTTTAATAAAACACAGTGAGACGAAGACATTAAATCACAGTCCACCCCCAGAGTCAGATTTCTGTTTTACAGTATTTTTGTTTTGCAATTTTGTGTTAGAATCTGGACCACAGAAACACAGGCTGACAATGATTTCTGGAGACTCCATCACTGATGCAGGATCAAATGAATCTCCATCACCAGATGCTTGCCTAATCTGCTCCTAAAAAACCCTAAGGGAAGAGCTTATGCAGCTTCCCTTGGCATCTTTTACACTTTTAATTAAAATGAGGACATTTTACCTATTATCTAACTGAATGAAACCAAATGTCATCACAAATTTAGTACACTATTTCTTATCAAAGCCTTAAAAAGCAATCATTTTCCATTTCCAATAACAATGCACATATCAATAAATACAACTCCTGCCCTTTATCCCCCTACTTGCCTATCCTCTTGAGCAGAAAGCAACTCCATTCCTTCACCCTTCATCTATAGGCCACGTTCTCTAACCTTCCTACCACCTTGCAGCTGTCGCTGCATTTGAACCATCTTTCCATATGTCAAGATCAATTCGTCAGCCTTAGCGAGGCTGTCCTACTGAGAGGAGTAGTGAATACACTGACCAGCGGACTGCTTCTCTGGCCACTTTGATCTTCCAAGAGAGGCAGCTGCACAGCATTGTCCTCAAAGTCAATGTTTAGATCTGAGCAGCTAAACTATCGATTCATCTCAACACAGAATTATATGTTATTAACTTACTATAGGTTCATTTTTGAAAAGGAGCCTTTATAAAATGAGAGGATGAGAAAAGTTACTGATGGAAGCCCTGCATAGGAAAAAGGCAAACGAGATGATTCTTCCTTTAACGAAAATATTATTCCTTTTTGAATATTGTGATTTGAGAAGAAATTGCTCTTTCTGCGATTCCTTTCTTTTGTCACGTGACGTACATTTTCCTCCCTTGATTATCAAAATGCACATTCACTTGTGTTTTCACTTCATTAAAAGGAGGAGGATAGAAGACAAGAGTTTAGGTCCATCTAGCAAACAGACAGTTAACCTCATAAAATCAGAATTCAACTGACTTAATTCAGGTCAGGGACATAGGAGCTTTGAACAATTTTTGTAGATGTACAATGCAGAGGTAATGAAAAGCTGACAACATGAAATGCAATACGTTTACCACTGCAAATAACCCTGACAAGCTCTGATCCGAATTGTTTTTTAGGAGCAGACTCCCAAAACCTCATCACTGCAAGGAAAGCAAGCATCTGCCTCATCTTCAGCAGAGTCTCCCAAAATAAACTATCAACACAACTGCTTTAGAAATCCTTTGGATAGATTTCTAAGTCCCCACTTCCACACACGCACTGTCTCTCATTATAAAATAAGTTATTAATGTATTATAATTCAAGATGTAAATGTTTACATAGCATCACACTTACTTGACCTGTGTGGTAGACAGCAAAATAATTTCTCAGGGCTTAAGCAGGGCAAACCAAATGCCCCCAGAGGAAACCCAAAATCATGACGTGTGTATGTATGCATATACCGAAGTCACTTGTATTCTGAAGACATAAAATTTTATTAGATTCACAGTTTACACTACTAATGGATTATTATTTCGTAATTCTTTTCTTTATGGATATTCTGCTGGATATTCCTTTCTTTTCTGCCTGTCACATTCTTTTTCCTCTCCCAGTTCTCAGCCGCCTGCCCCATAATACTTAACATTTTGCAGGCATTCTGTGTTATATTTTATCATGGCAACTGTTTCTATTGCCTGAGATGCCTTTCTTGTTTATTTCTCTTATCCTTCTCTTACGCAGTTCTTCCTTCTTTAAATCTCAGCTGAATAAGCATCTTCTTCCCTTTGCTTCTAACAACTAATAGACAATGCAGAAAGATTAGCTCACCCTAAGATCTATTTAATTCTGTGAAGGGCAGCAGAGTCAGTGCATGAGAAAGCTGGAAGTTCTGGTGCTGCTGTTAGGTGTGTGATTAGGTCTTTGCACAGAATTAAACATGTATTTTAACACTGAGAAGACTGAGGTTGGTATTTAAGTACTGACAAAACTGGGGACTAAAGCTAGCTCACAGGAGCCCTTGACGGAGAAAACTAAAAATCCAAGCGCAAAATACAAAAAGTCTGCATAGTAACTTGGCATACTTTTTTTTTTCTCCCCATGTCCACTGTCCTAACGACAAGCATTGATGCCACAGGTAAGTTGTTCAGGCCATCTCAGGGACTTGTAACAGCTTTATACCACATTACTCCATCACATACACTTTTGGTGTTGTGGGGGGTGTGTGTGTGTGCATGCGCTAAGATCAGTTTGCAGGTATTCAAGGATTTCACATCAAACCACTACTAGTGTTTGTGTGCCACAGCCCATAAGGATTTGTCTGTTTAGCTTCCACAATTTACCACTCTTCTGAGGAAGCCATTTGCCAGTTCTTGGAGGCACTAAATTTATATGGCAAAACATCCCTCTCAAATGGTTCTAAAATAACCATTTCTTTCTACCAGTTAAATCACTCACTTCCAATAACTATGGTCTGAATACTCACACAGTGACAAGTGCCTGAGACTGCGAGCACAATTTAGAAGATAAAGAAGAGTCAGATGGAGAGCAATGACCCAGTTTTAAACTCACCTCTGTTACAAAAGCCTTGATGACACTTATAGGTATGGATTGCAGTGCCATAGGCTTATTTTCTTGTGCTGAATCACTGCTACCCGTTTGCGCCATCAACCTGCTGATCCCATTAGCCCTGGTTTTCAGCTGGCAGGAGGGGGACAACCACTGCTTCCACACACTGGCACACAAGGAACACAGCTGCCAAACCAGAGTTTATGACTGTCAGCTTCCTGGGGAGAGGGAGACATATGACAATGTAAGACCCAAATAATGCATTTTTCTGCATTTACCATGTGCTATTTTCAGACATTACACACTCACTTAAAAAGTCATAGCAGACTTGAACATTGCCATGAAGTTATTTGTTTCTGTTACACATTTATTTTAGTCCTGCATTTGCTTCATGCTGGTACTGAGAACATGCTTCTGCTATCCTTCTCTTAACAAAGCCTCGCAAACAAGGGTATAGCTAATACCCTCTATTAAGTCAGCAAGGCATGGCTATGCCCAGTGCTTCTCAAGACCCGTCCTTCACTATCTCCAATTATTCAGAGATCCTGGTGTGATTCTCCTTTACTCTATGCTTCAGCAACAATAATAAACAATTCTGCTTCCTCAGCAGACTAGAAAGGACTAACTTTCAAATATTTTTCTATCTGGAAAAAAAGAAAAAAAAACACCAGCCAAGTGGACAAGGTACCAAGAGCTTCCCAGTGCTAAAAAAAATAGCCCTCAAGCTGAAAAATAACACCTACATTTGTGAAAGCAGCAAAGAGGAATAAATATACACACACACTCACTCATCACTGTCCAGATATTGCTGTCCATTGTCGCCTGAAAATCACAGGAAAAAAAAAAAAGAAAAAAGGCTGACTTCATCAGATTTATTCTACACTTTATACACTGAAATTTCATTCTCTCTTTCCTTATCATTTCAGGGTTGTTCTGTGAAACAAAAAAGAGCTTTCTTTTGTTCAAGTGATGTACAAGAACAAGGCCAAAGAGTTGGACATGTTAGACTTTTTGCAGACTTCAAACTTAGCATGTGGTAGAAGTGCAGAGGCAGAAATAAGCCTTTCTTTCCAATACAGTTGCACTCAGTACTACCCTAGACATCTTCAAGAGAGGACTTTCCTTCTGGATCCTTTCTGGATAACAGGTAATACAGCAGAAAGTAAGAGCACACAATGAATACATTTGAGAAAGCAGTTCTCAGAAATACTAGCCTTTTTGTCACTATACTTTACTCTGACTTGAAAAACAGGACCTATATATCTTATATGTATGGTCCTCCAGCGAGGTTAGAACAAACCTGCACAGACACAAGCGGATGTTCATGCTGTTCTCACTGCACCTGAAGCTAAACCACTCCCAATAGTCTCACGTAAGAGCACATTAACAAATCTCCTAGCTCCCTTCCCATATTTATTCTCCCTGTCTGGTACAGCTTACAGAACTTCTTCAGAGGAAGTTAAATACTAGCCACTACAAAGATGCTGTAAAGTAATAGAATTCTACAACTCTTCCTTTCATCTAAAAATCTGTATCAAAAATGAAAGAAATAAGAAAATATAGAGCTGACAGCAAAGGCTTTTGACATTTTGGGAAGAATTCTTTTCATAGGGTTGGACACAAAGTAGATCAAAAGTATATGTTCAATTTTGATCCAAACAACATAAAATCCATTATAATAAATCATTTCCCCATGAAAAGATTTCAATATATATGAAACTGTCAGAAGTCTCCATTATACACATAAAGTATACCAATATATATATATATATATATAAAACCTACAGAGAAATGTGAAAGATAAATGAACATCTATCACAGAAGCTGGACAACTCCTAAATGGCAAGGGGTCAGAAAAGAATCTTCAGGTTACACTGCGAAGCATTTCTATTATCTTTGTGACCAAGTAGAGCACAGGGAATGCTATCAATGAATGTCCATGTATGTTTTATAGTTGGCTTACTGCAGCCTATTTCAATTTTCAGGGACTTGTTGGAGAAAACAAAACAAAAAAAGGCATACAACTTACCAGTCATACATGAAAAGATTATAAAACATTTTAATATATTTTAAAGTATTTTAGAGTACTATGTATTTTTTCTAAGAAGACTAAATTTAAGCCTTCTGAATTTCATATGCACAGAAGTATCCTTGCCTTCCTTCATGAAATAATAATGAAACCCAAAGGAAATGTAAACCATATGCTAAGTTTAGTACATGCTGGGATACGGTTGGGTCTTTTGAGTCTCTTTATAGAATTGCTTTAAATATTCGTATCAGATAACGATAAAATATCCAAATTTCTTTTTAAAGAAGTTGAAAGTAAGACCAACTGATTCTAAAGACCGAATTGCCCATTTCCAAACACAAACAGAAAGGCACAGGGGTCTGTGCTCTTAGGCTAGCTCCAGCAGTCTACAGCAGACATGCCTGCACTGACTGCAACGTAGCTACACTGCACAAGCACCAACAGAAGATGGCTCACTGTGTGTGCTCCTGTCTTTGTGCATTTTCTTTTCATCTTTCCTGAAAGACATGTGTTTATTGAAGGGGTGAAACCAATCCCTGAACTTTTGACTTGAACCATGTTTCAAACTTAGGCATTTAAAACTTTTCAAGCCTTCTGAAGTCTCTTACCTAAAGGTATACAAGAACCATGTACGCCCATTGGCCTAAGAATCAACATTTATAAAAACATTGACACGGAAATCTCTGAAAAAGTTACGGCATAAACAGACGGGCAGCCTGATTCCCATTTTGCAACTGCTTGGTCCCAAATCTTGATCTCTTTTATTGCTTTGTTTCCCAAGCATGTTTAGCAAACTTGGTGGCACAGTGTTGATGTGGAAGTTTGTATCACGGTACTGAGGTTTTTCCTTCCAATTTATTACTGAAGGGCCGAAGACAGGAACATCAGAGCATCTCCATAGTCTTCACTTCACTCCAAGGCAGTGAAAACTGAATTTACTTCCCTATTCATTCTGAGATAGTTTTCACTGTATCCAAGATACTGTTCTATATATTTCAACAGGTACAACTACGTAAGGCTCAAGTCCTCATATTTGCTAAATCTCTTCATTTTAATGTCCACTGATAGCAGCAAAGTGGTTAAGAAAACAAATCTTTATGGGGAAAAAACACAGAAGTTAATGGAAAGTGATTTTTGCAAGCTTTTGAACTATTTCAAAGCAGTTAAATGCTTTATTAGATTTACTGCAGAAATTCTGAGCAGTTCTGTAAAGCACACTTACCTTCTCTGCCATTCTGTAGACTTACAGAGCCATTTCCAAATTGCTTATCCTTGTCAGTTACAATTCCTCTGTAACCTAAGCTAATATGGCTCTTCAGAGGAGCAATTAAGTGCAGAGCTCATTAGAGATGAGGAAGATGCAGACTCACGTACACAAGTGGTCTCAGTTCAACTCCCAGCTTTCTGACAGAAGAGGAGCATACTCTCAAAAAAGAGTCAAGGCGGAGGCCAACAGGACAACTGGGGACTACAAAGCATTCAGTTCTCAGATCCACAAGAGACATTATTGTGGCCTTGAGCCCATTTTTCTACACCTCAGTCTGTGAAAACGGAATGAGCTCTTCGTTCCTTTATTGTTATGTTGTATAGATTAAAAAACATTATGCATGGAGACAAGTAACAAGGTAAAGTTCCCGAGTAATATTATATTCCCTAAGACCTCTTTCTATCCCAGGGCATACACACACAGCAGTACCAACTCAAGAAAGCTCTGAATGATCTGGTTTGGCCACTAGTGTACTAATATGGCACGTAAAGCTACAACACCTTGAGCCGATGACATATATTGCCATGAAGAGATAACCTTCAACGCTCCAAGTGTGACACCCACCATGTTTAGTACAAAAGATGACCTTGTCACGTGTACTGCAATAATGTGCCTTTGATTGCTACAACACTGAAAGGAAATGATGTTTGGGCTTAGCGTGGGCAAAAAAGGTTGAACTTGCAATCCCAAACACTCACGGAGACACAAGTGCACCCAGAGTGTAGTCAGAACGTACACAGCGGGATCAGGCTGGAACGTATTAAAAAATTTAGTGGTTGCAGGCAGGATTTAGAGTTAACGTGCAGACTAACAATTCCCCTGTTGCTCCTCTCTGCCTAGAAAGTCAGCGTAACAATACACATGGGGAAGTACTACCTTTTCTCTAGAAAAGAAAATCATCTTTTTTTTTGTATTTAATCCAATGTAACATACATATAAAAATAGAGTCCCATGAGAGAGCAGCAAGCAGCAGTCTACATCATAATGGAAAAACAAAAAACACAGTAAAAGCATTCTCTTCTTGAATTACCAAAAGCACTTCTGCAGCTGTTCTGTCCTTAAGTTCATGACTATTCCTCACAGATCTCAGAAGATCTATATAAATGCTTAGAGGTAGGTACGTGCCTAAGTGCTGTCCTGGGTAAGGCACAGCCCTTGGGAGATGTACAGAATTTAGGGTGATGTTTATGGTTTCAGTACATAGCAAGAAACATATGACATAACTCCAGTTTAAAGCTTCTGTTACTGATTTCATGTTCAAGTGCTAGCTTTTTCTCCACTACCTTACTCTTCTCACATTCATTGCTGATAAATCAGGAATAATAATAATAATAAAATTTTCTAAAATGCAAAATATTTGCACCCATATACTGCAATTAGAGACTTTTCCTTAAAGGGGAAGGAGGCTTTTATAGAGATTGCTAACATTCCCTTCTTGACTTTATTTGTAGTATTATAAACCACCATTTTTGGCACTTATAGTGCACATTCTCTCTTCACTTCTCTAGTAGAAAATTTTATACAGAAACAATAAAAATTATTCCATTTCTGAATAAAAAGAGATGGTCAACTTTCATGCTAATTTCTTTTCCCACTTTTCATTTCATTTCATTTTTCATTATACTAACACTGATGTGCAGCATGCTCAAGAACAATGTAAACTCCAGGGAAGTTAGCCATGCACTGACAGATGTGTAAATAGAGACAGAAAGAGATGTTCTCCCTTTGCACAGCCAGAATGGGATCACATGGCTCTTTGATAGCTACACAGCTGAAGCACGCTTTCATCTCAGAAGAAAGTATTCAGCAGGCAACAGAACTAGCAATGACAGAATTCTAGCTACTTACCACTGCACAGAGAAAAAATAAGCCAAATACAAGCAGAAAAAAAAGTAAGTAGTTAACAAATCAAGGTTAATAAATCACGTAAACAAAGATATGCAAAATAAACAATAAAGTCATTACTACTCTTACATAACCTTTATATTAGGTACGTGTACTGACTGTTTCACATACACAATAATTTTAATCTGAAGTTTTATATTTTCATTAATCGCTAGGGGATGAAAGGGACATGAGACTTCGAAAGAATTCTTACTTTACCTCAATATAAAATAAATATACAAGAAAAAAAGCTACCTTATGACTGTGCTTTTGGATTCCCATACTTGTTTTTGTGTTGCATAACACTGTATTTTTTTCACACAAGGACTTTAAATAGGTCTGCAGTTAGTTATCATGTTTCATAAGAGGTTCTCATTTCAGCAGTTGTACAAAAAAGATTTAAAAAGTGAGGAAGTAAAATGTAGATTCTGATCAGTCTGAAACTGCGGGTGCTTAATGGATAGGAAAAAAATATTTGTAAAGGAGGACAAATTTATCCATGAGGAATGGATCAGCAAGGCAGTAAAACAGCATGTGTTCACACCTTGTAGGGGAGATGAATTTATCCTGGGGCCATATAGTGCTCTAATCCCAAGCATCTAATGAAATTTGACCAAAATGCATAGGCCTCTGAAGAGAAGTCACAAAAATGTCACATGAAATCCCTTCAGCAAGGTGCTCAATACACTCATAAAAGATACCAACATTAACTAGGACATGTAAAAACACAAAAAGATATATACTGTGCTTAAGGTATCTTCTACTTACAACACTGCACAACATTTCAGTTCTCAAGCAGAAGAGTTGTTTCAAACATCTTTAGCCTGTTTTCTGTGAGCAGGTCCTGTGAAGCCCAAGAAGCCTCATTTCTTTGTGGAGGTTAAAAGGTTGTCTGATAAAGACAAGAACAGAAATGCAATATACTCAAAATTCAGAAAGAAAAATTCAAGATTCTGACTCACTTAAGTTCAAGTTCAGCTTACTCAGAATGTGCATCACTGGTGAAGTCGGTGAGTTTAAAGGGGTGGGGAGAAGAGGTCACAACATCATCCCATCCTCTTGCTTATGTTGAAAATGCATTTCCTAGAATGCAGTTTGCTTTCATCATAAAATAAATGTCAGATTTTGAACTTTTCTACTCTAGAGACTCCATTTTATGATTGTCAAGTCTAGAACTGTCATAAGGCTGTTGACGATCACAGAATTTTTATTGTTCTGTCTTACTTTTTCCCCCACAGTTGCACAGCTGGGCAACAACAACCCCAACTAATAGTGTGAAGAACCCAGATAAGAAACCATGACTTGAGAGAGTTTAACATAGTGAAAGAAATGCATCTTTTTAGCATAGCTTTTGTGATAAGTACTACTTTAAAAGAACGTTAAAATCATGTGATTGTGGCTATCACATGACTAAAATATATTTGTCTTCTTCCTCCCAGAGGCAGCCATAAAGTTCAGTATTCCAGTAAGAGAAATTGCCTAGACACACATAAACAGCAGCTGATTAAAGAGTTTTCTGAAAAATCTCACTTAAATTCAAATGCAACTGCCCAGCTACTGGGGAAGCGCATGTACCTAGAAGAGTAAAACCAATTTATTCCTTTTCTGTTTTTTAGCTAATCTTATTTACTGAAATTCTGCAAGTGGTGAATGAATTTCAGACTTTTCGCAGGGAGCTGGTGCCACTTAAAGCTGCTGAGAATTCACCCCCAGCTGAGAGCATTAAAGTGTTCCCCTGCGAGCAGCAGGGCACCATCTTCCCCCACCTCAATGCGAGTCCTGCTCTCTCTCCTTCTTGGAAAATAACGGCGAGACAGCCCCAGCACTGTGATGAGCTCCTGCCTTTTACGGACGGTATAGGACTCCACAAAACTCCGGACGCAGGTAGGAGTGTGACACTGTCCACACACATCACTTGTTCTTTTACAGCGCTCTACAGCCATACTGTACAGCCATACTACAGGGTCTAAAGAAGCTAGTGTATCACAGCTAGTGTATCATAACCAAGAAAACAGCAACCACCATGTTCTGCACCAGTTTGGCACAACCCTCCTGTGCTCAGCACCATCGCTCATCTGACCTTTCCCTATCTATCCCTCGCCTGGCCGTTGCCTCTCTTCCTACAGTTATCCTTTCTCGCATCCTTGTTTATCACCAGTTTCAAAAAACATAAGGGCCTTCCCAGCAAGGTACCTGCCTTCCCTCCTTTCAGTGTTGTCGTACACACAGAAACCTTATGTTTATTCTCTCAGCTCTCCTCAGCGTCTCCTTGCCCCTTGCGCATTCAAACAGTTTTCATGCTGCCTGATCTAAGTTCTTAAAATGATCAAAATTACGGTTGCACTTACTTATTAAAAAGGCGTTTTTTGTATGATTAAAATGTAAACATCATTGAAAGCACCAGCTTCTCCACCCAATGAAACACCTGTTTTCTTTTTTATTTTTTTTTTCCTCTGGTGAGAAGGTAGAACAGGATCTCTAAAGAATACTTCTATGCTTTATCTTTGTTTTCATCTAATTTTATATCTTTTGTTCTAAACTGCTATATTTTATTTCCTTTTTTCATGTTGTTATTATGCTGTTACAATACTCTTTCATTCAGCTCATCATTTTGAGTCAGGTATAACATCAAATTAAACACATGCTTTTTTTTTTTACCTGAAAATTTCTTTTAATTTCTTTCAAATTTTAGACAATTAATTAAATAAAAAACTGAAGTAAAAAGTACATTTTCTTTTTCCTTTTAGGTTCTCCCATACACCATTTCTCCCTGTCAAAGCTATGGAGCCAACCGCTTCTATCGCCTCTCCAGCCCTTCTCTTCTCTGCACTACATTTCTCTTCCATAGACTGGAAATCTCGTGTTATCTCAAAGGACTGTTACCAGTGCAAGGACACCTTGGCCAGGAAGCCCCTCAAAAGAAATATCTGCTCCCCACCAGCCACCTTTCCCCTGCACTGCGCCATGCCCATACCGGGTGGCAGCACGGAGCAGGCCCTCGTGGCTTTGCCCTGACCCTAATTCTCACTCCCTGGATATTAGCGGCACTCACCTCAGGTCCCTGCCTCCAGGATCCCGATGTCTCCTCAGAGATCAAACCCGAGGCACCCGCTGCTTCTGGAAAACGACTGCCCTCCCCGCGGCGCTGCCACACCTCGGCACTCCCTCACACGCCACAAAATGGCCGCCACACCGCCACAAAATGGCTGCCACGTTCAGGATGCCCCTCCCAAAATGGCCACCACGCCCTGGGCACTCCTCCACAAAATGGCCGCCCCTCCCAAAATGGCCACCACAGGCACGGCCACGCTGTCCCGACCCACAGCACCGAACCGAGGGCTGTGAGACAGCGCCTGGGAGCAGCGAGGCCAGGGGACAAGCGCGCAGCCCCAACAGGAGTGCACTCAGGAAGCTCGTGGTGTGAAATTGGAAATGCAGAAATGAACTGCGGGGAAAACCTCTGCACTTGGAGGTTAAGGGCCTTGCCAGAGCCGGGCGGCTTCGACAGGAGACGGGGGCCCGTGTCAAGTGTCCGTCCTGTGCCGCATGGCTTAGGACAAGGCGCGTGGCTGCCATTTCGAGCACGGGGCAGGCAGGAGAGGTCGTGTCCCCTGTCCCAGGCCACTTCAGCTGATACCTGCTGCAGCCGCAAAGCTGCTCATAAAAAACAATCTCAGCATCAAATATTAAAGCACTTCCAGGGAAATCTGCAAGTTCTGCCCTTACTGCACTCAATCTTTTTTGTTCATCCCATCAGCTGCTACTAAATAATTAATAGCAAGTTAAAAAAAAAAAAAAAGTTTATATTAGCCCAATTCCTACTGCTGGTAACAGAGAAGCATAACACATGGACCAGTGCCCCTTACTCATTATATTTAAACTGCACTTACTGCCGTAACTGAATTACCGTAAAACAGGGCACCCTGCCCCTTCCAGAGGGACCCGCACAGCGCAGGACGGCTTCCAAAAGGAAAAGACAAGCAGTTCATAAGAAAGCACAGATCTATATTTTTTAAGCATAACTATAAACAATATCTTTTCATTTCTTGAGGAAAAAGTCATAGATATAAAGGAAATGTGATTTTCAAGATAAATAATGCTAAATCTAAGTTGCAAGTGGAATTATCCATAATGCAATACAGAAAAATAAGATGTGATTCATATGTATCCACCACTATACACTAGTAGCCATTAAAAAAAAGCATATTGTCTAATGAGTGCAATAACTGGAATAAGAACAAAAAGCCATTTTCAATCCTAAGCCACTTTAGAGCAAATGTGTCTGCAATTTAAGTAGCATTTGAATCCGTTTTCATGGGCCTCCATCTTAATGCAACGCAATGAAGCCGACCTTAGGGACATCCTCTCCTCTCCGTCACAGGAGAGGAGGCTGCAGGAATAACCACGGGAACTCAAACCAGGAGCGGTGTTGCTCCCAAACAGGACCAGTGCCTCCAAGCAGAGACACTTCACAGCCTCCCGGGCACAACCGCGTATTTACTTCCTTGGCAATGCAATTTGCTACTCTGGTGCTGCAAGTATGATTGTCATAGTCAGAGTACAATTACTCAATTTAATTCAATTTGCAAAACCCTGTCTGGCAACTGGCTAATAATAACTGACTCAGTCTGAGCAAAGCATTCCCAATAATTGCTGTATTATCGTTTTTCAATTACTTTGCAATTAAGAGCAAGTTTCTTACCT
>JAUBNY010000489.1:2071602-2082311 GCA_032275445.1 Crypturellus soui
GCAGGAGAAGGGACACTGCAGCTCTCTCTGGTGCTTCGTCTTCAGCACAGTGACCCCATAGCAGCGTGTTGCAGCCACCTAATGTGGTTAGACAGGCAGCGATGAGATGTAATCTTTTTAGTGCCCAGTTTTTGCCAGAAAGGCATATGTGGGAGCACCCAAAATACCATAAATTGTGCTACAAGGGTTTAAGTACAGATGTTACTTCCTCAAAAGTGGATTTATTTTGCTAGGAGAAGGGGGATTCCTCTGCTTGGTTTCTGATGCAGCGCGTGCCCGTGACAGACCAGTGTTTGCCTGCAGGTTTCCCCCCTCTGCGGGCAGCTTCACTGCGGCACCGCTGCTTCCCGAGCGCCCGCGCAGAGCTCGGCCACGGCGCTGCCACCCCATCCCGCCACAGGCTGTGGCACACCAGGAACACACGCCACCGGATAACGCATTCCTGAAACACTAATTAAAAGGACTACTCATTTGGGAAAAGTTAAATAAATAAATAAAACCATTCCACAGCAAAACAGCTCAAAACTGCTGGTGCTGAGTGAGGAGCACTTGTCTTTTAATAGCACTTGCTCAATAAGAGACTTCTTTTAGTGAGCAAATGGAAAGTCCTCTATACCAACATGGTGGTAACCAGCCAAGTTCCTACAAACATTCCAACATGAGCAATAACCCCTCATCTAGCCCTCGGAAGGATCTTATGCACCACCTATTTTAGGCAACAAGAGTGCAGCAGCCGAGCTGGACAACCTAACCTGCATCGCCTGGCCCTCTGCAATGGTGCTGAACACCCAGCCAGCAGGTTTGCACCAACGTTTACACCTCCTCTACATTTCGTTTCTCTTGCACGTAGTGCTTATTTAACAACAACTCGTCGCTGGCAATCCGCAGCGTTGCCCTGCACGTGCTCGTTGAGTTCCGTTGTGCAGAGAAGCCACTGCTTTTGGCAAGGCATTAAGAAAGCTCCCACCGTTGCCAGGTTCAGACTCCGTGTTTGTCAAATCTATTAGAAGAAAGATTCTGTCATTTACCAGCACTTTTCATTTTGTATAGCCCTAAACAGCAGCAGCTGGATTGAGATTGCCTTTTCAGAGTTCACAGGGGACTTCTACAGCTGTCAGATCTAAGCAAGACTTAAAAACAATTTCTCAAAGCAAGATTTATTGGAACGCTAGCATCTGGTGACAAATGTTGCAGGAATAACAAAATCCTTTGTACTGTGGGCTTTCTTGACCTGCCTGTTTATTAATGATCATCTTTTCTAATTTAAATGCACAGCCCAGGCTTTTCACGCACCTTTATGGAAACGAACACCATGGCATTTCTGCCTCGGCTTGTCGGTATCAGGAGAACCAGCTCATTAAAGTGTTAGCATGGAAGTTGCCAATAGCTACATTACGCTGCCTTCTCCCTTCAGAAGGGACCGTCTCCACAGCCCACAAGAAGTGCTTGCACAAACCCAGACCCTGCGCCCCGTCGCTTCCAGTGCTTCGCCGGATGCAACACCAGACCCGGGAGCCGCGGGACTGTATGGAAGCAGCCCTGCCCCTAGCCCGGGCTCTCCCCCGCTGGATTTCATGCTCCCTTCGTTCCTGGTCCCCAGCCTGAGCAGTGATTTACACTCTCTGAGACAGCACTGAATGAATCGAGAAGGCAAAGCTAAATATTAAACCAGCTCATAAGAAAAACATCCCATCTCGCTTCATCCGTCTTCTTGAAGTCCCTCTTGTTCTGTGAATATCTTCCTGGGAATAATTCATCAAAATAATGCCCCCGATCCAAATGCAATTAATCCCTTTGTAGAACGCGGGCACACAGCGAGCGCCTCCGTTATCACCGTGTTCCTACAGCGGCGCGGGGCAGCCGGCATCGCGACGGCACGGCGCTCGCTGCATTTTGAAAGCAGCTAATTCTGAGTCAATCACACATAAAACTTAGGTAGATCAAACCTATACTGTGACCAGAACCTGACTCCAGAAAACAATATTTTCCCCTTCAGATACTGAGAAAAGACACACATCAGTAGAAACCAGTAGATTTGCTACAGGCTACTTTCAGACAACCTACTCTGCAGAGATACCTAGGTAGCCCAAACCTTCACTGGAAAACTAATCTTTTGTTTTCAAGGATAATCCTGGGGCACCAGAGCCCACCCCCCGCTCCAGGTCCATCTCCACCCAGTTTGCTGAGGAACTCCTTGTAACCTTAGTCA
The DNA here is from genome assembly GCA_032275445.1 of Crypturellus soui. NCBI lineage: Eukaryota > Metazoa > Chordata > Aves > Tinamiformes > Tinamidae > Crypturellus > Crypturellus soui. The sequence goes on from JAUBNY010000489.1 coordinate 2,073,812, forward strand.
CTTGGGCAAGACTTCAGCCACTTGGGCAATTCCTCAGACTGGGCATCAGAGACAGGGTTTGAGGCAGCAGCATTCAACGCCTGGGTGTCTGGGCATGCTTATAAAACATCCGGGATAGCAACTCCCTAATCTCATCTTCATGAGAAGGGTAAAGACCTGAATCCTGTGAAAAGTCTGAAATCTGATGGCTTAATTTTGAGGTAGGATAAACTAGTCTTCCTCAGCACACTTTCCTAATAGGAAAGGAGTTTAATTATTTGTAGTAATTACTGAACAACTCATTATGAATTTGGCATGACTGGATGCATGGATGTGGGGAGAGCCACGAATGCTGCCTACCTGGACTTCAGCAAGCCTTTCAACACCGTCCCCTGTAACATCCTCACGGCGAAGCGCAGGAACGGTGGGTTAGACGAGTGGACAGGCAGGTGGACTGAGAACTGACGGGATGGCAGAGCGCAGAGGGTTGTGAAAAATGGAGCCGAGTCTGGTTGGAGGCCTGTAGCCAGTGGTATCTCCCAGTGCTGTTCCAGTTGTTCATCAATGACTTGGATGAGGGCACAGAGCCACCCTCCGCAATCTGCAGATGACACCAAACTGGGAGGAGTAGCCTACACTCCCGAGGGCTGCGCTGCCATCCAGAGAGACCTGGACAGGACAGAGTTGGGCAGAGAGGAACCTCATGAAGTTCAACAAGGACAAGTGCAGGGTCCTGCACGTGGCGGGGAATAACCCCAGGCACCAGTTCAGATTAGGAGTTGACCTCCTGGAAAGCAGCTCCACAGAGAGGGATTTGGGAGTCCTGGTTGACAACTGTGGTGGCCAGTGACAGGACAAGGGGTAACAGGTACAAGTTGAACCACAGGAAGTTCCATCTCCATGTGAGGAAGAACTTCTCTCCTGTGAGGGTGACAGAGCCCTGGCACAGGCTGCCCAGAGAGGCTGTGGAGTCTCCTCTGGAGATCCTCCAAACTCACCTGGAGAGGACCCTGTGCCCCTGCTCTGGGTGTCCCTGCTGGAGCAGAGGGTTGGACTGGATGGTCTCTAAAGGTCCCTTCCAACCTCAACTGTTCTGTGATTCTGTAAATCAACAAATACATTTTCAGAAATCTCATTGGCCACTACCAGCAAATTTGTCAACCGAAGAAAAGAAATTCATCAAATAATTATCCCATATGAATTATCCTGGCAGTCCTGGTAAATATATAACCTCTTTCCAATTTTATTAGCTGCTGCCCAGCTCCCACACACATAATGCCAGTGATTGTATGTGCAATAAATATTAATGGTTCATAAATTAAATAGCATTATTCTTCTTGACATAACACCATTTTGCAAGGCCCCATGGAAAAGGTACAGGCAGTTTGTTGAGCAAGCTCTGGTAGAAGAAAAATATGCCTTGGTTTTCTCTTTTAAAAGCATTTGTCAGGATTTATAGGGTATATCCAGAAGGCAATTAAAGCGACACTTTATGGAAAGCTACCATATGCCCTCAAATAACAAATTGCAATAAAAGGAAACTGTGATCTGTGAAAACGATTTGATTTATAGAATTACATTAATTTATAAAATGTAGATACTTCCAGTCTAACCGATTCGTATGGGAGAAGCTTGTGCATACAGATTGGCCTGAATCTTGACTGGGGGTAAACAGTATTATTCATACCACCACCAGGGCTTCATTTTGGGGGTGACAACAGCTAGGCGGCCTCTGTCCCCCTAGGTGTGACATCCTGGAGGCCCTGGCACTGCTGCTGCGTGAGCAGCAGTTTGGAGCAGATAAAAAGGCAGTGAGAGCGTTTGTGTTGCGCACCCTTAACACAAGCTGAAGGAGGGTCCTGACGGGGCCGCTGGATTGAAGCGCAGTAGCTCGTGCAAGGGACGTGCTCAGCACAGGCTGCCAAAGGCCTCAGCTCCAGCTGCTGCCGGGAGGCTGCCCCCAGGTCCCGCGGGGGGCCCGTGTCACCCAGCTTGATGCAGCCACCCTGGGAGCTCCAGTCCTCCTCTGAGGGAGAACATGAACACGCAGAGCGCTGCGATTGGAGCTAATACAGAGGAACGCAGACTTGAGATGCTGCTGGCCTCTGTCTAGCACAGAAATAATATAAGAGGGGATTTGCTTTGTCTCTCACAAGTATTGGTTCACTACACATGAGCTGAGGCGGGGATCACAGCGCTTCAGAAAGTGCAAGGAAAAGAAATCCTTGTCTGGGGGGAGCTAGAGACAGAACATGCAGAGACCAAGGACACTCCTGTGTAAAGCAGGAGAAGGTCCCGTACCCAGACCCAGCTCAGAAGCAAGAGCCCCGCACAGACAACAAAATGCATTTTTCCCCCTTGACCAGGCTTCAGTTCAGACCGGGCAGCGAAGGACAGCTCTGAGCTCTCCTCCTGACCAAGGAGGCTGAGGAGGAGGTCACAGCTGCGACAACGCAAGTATCTCAGGAGATCTTACACAACGTAGCATTGCAAAACCAAAGGCACCTTCTGTTTCTACACAGCGAAGCTATGCCTTGTGCTCACCTAACTTCTAATTAGCACTTCAGAAATACCTAGGGCAGAAAAAAAGATTCTGCCAGATGTGACAAAGAGAAATATTAAGTCTTGCTAAGTCTAAGTTATTTGGACTTCATTTAGTCTCAGGTACTTGACAGTAAGTGACAGGGCTCTCCTGGGGACCCCTTTTCTGCTGTTTTACTAGGACTTCAAACAGTGCTTCTGTGCTGCTAGGTCAGCAGTTAATTCCTTTACAAATATAATGTTTCCATTTGCATTCAGTGCCTGGGTCAAGAGAGTCACGTACTCAGCATCCAAAGCATCCCTCGTGCCACTGCCATTTCTCCAGGTCAGCAGAAAGCACCATCTCCACACTGAAGGCAGAGGATCCTAAAGTGCAGAACACCTGTTTGCCACAACTGCCCGGCTCCGAGCTGATGCAACATGGCAATATTGGGTAATATATGGGGCCACAAAGACAACATAGTTGGAATTGCACTTCCATGACCAAGGAACCAATAAAACAAAAGAGAGGGGAGGGATGAGATATTGCTGCTTCCTGCAGTAAACAAAACATGCTGTGTCAGCTGAAAAACAGCACTCCAGCAACGTTGTCCATCTTGAAAGACAGACAGCGGTGAGGGAAGGTCACCGCTGGAGTCCACATGTTTTACACCCTGGGTTTTGCTGCTGAGGAGGAGCGTGGGGCCCGAGGCTGCAGGGGCTCCTCTGCCCCCAGCCTGGCCCGCAGCCCTCGAGGGCAGCGCTCCTTGTTGGGCCCGTCAGGAAGCAGCGCAACACCCAGTCCCTCACCTTGGCCAACTGCAACGAGCTGCTGTCCGTAGCCTGGGAATTCCGTGTTGTGCCACCGTATTCCCAGGTTACGGACTGAAAGAAGAATTTACTTTTTCTCAAGTTCAGTGTTCTAAGAACACCTTTTCTAAGTGCTCGTGGTGCTCCTCAGGGGGTTGGCTGTCTGTATGTCCATGCTTGCCCTGCGGCTTATCCCCAGATCCCATTAAATTTTCCGTCCCACAGTGTCTAATCACAAGAGCTTCACCAAAACACGAGCCCGGCAACAGTCTGTTTCAGATTGCCTGTGGAAGGACTTCAGTGATGGTGCAAGCAATTGCAGTGTTACGGAAATAAAGGAACACAGGGAATACATGGGGTTTTTTTCCAGCAGAGTGAAGACAGGCCATAGCTGGGCCCTCCCTGGCGAGTCTGACACCCACCTGCCTTGGGATGCTCCCACCTATGGGTGCTCATCACCCCATCAGGGCTGCTCTGGGGCTCGGCTCCTCTTTCCTTCCCACGCCAGGAAAACCAGTGAGCCCAAGGCAGCTCTTGCTGCGGCAGAGGAGCAGGAGCCCTCGGGGAGCAAGATGCTGCCGGCCAAAACAGCCCAGCCTTTGGCTATCAACATGGCCAAATCGTTAGGGGTTCTCCAGGTTTAACTTCCTTTCGCCTAGACAGAGGCGTGAAGGCTTTGGAAAACAACCAAGCAAACAAACCACAAGCCCACAAGTTTCCTTAAGCAGTGAGAGAAGTTGATATTTTCTGCATAGTAATTATTCTGGTTGAATTACAGGGGAAAGAGTCTTAAAATAAAAGTTGGCCTCCTTCTTCAGCGGGGGGAGGAAAAAAAAAAAAAAAAAAAGAGTATGAAACTAATCATCTTCCTTACTTATTTCCATGAGAGGATGTAAAAGCTTGGCATGAAAATAAGACATTTATTTTCATGAGATATGAGAAATTCTACACACTACAGCTCGGAAACCTTCTGCTCATTGTCTCTAATGTTCAATAATTTTTACTTCAAAATAGTAGCACTTCTTAGGCAGACTATCAGCTGCTCCGGAGTCACATTATTATATGCCAGGCATGTTTATATAAACCTGCAGTCATTCTGCTGAAGTCAATGTGCTAACAGTGGTCTTGAGTTTTTCCCATATTGCCTTAGTGCCAGCATAGCTGTTCAGATGATACTGATAGTCCCAATTTACACAGGGAGAATAAATCCCTAAGATTATATGACTATGTATTTTGAAATCTGCAGATGACTTTCCCCAAGAAATTGCACAAATAAATCACTTGAAAGCAATAACAGCATCGAAAAAACCTGCAGCTCCAGACAATGCGCAATCAGCCAACGCAGCCGGTACATATTCCTTCGCCTTTATCACGTCTGACAAGTGTACAGTTCGAGACTGACAGAGACAGCCTGTTCATCAAGAACAGGGCAGAATTTATAGAAAAACTCCTTGAAAGGAAGCACTCCAGCTGGAGTGCCGAAACTCCACGTCATCTCCAGACTGGCAATAATTTGTACTCTATTTTCTTGTAATGCAACCTTTCCTTATAAGAATATCCAGAGAGCTCCTGAAGCGAGGTGTAAATGTTTCAGCTATAAGGATGCTACGAGCATGACACAGTGTAACACGGAGGAGGAAGAGCACAGATGAGTCAGGATACAGCAACACACACAGAAGTGCCTTTGACCCCTATGTTGCCGTGTTAAAACGGGCTGGATGGCTGCCAAGCGGGACCCGATGCTGAAACAGTCCTGCTGCCCATGCCGAGGGCCAGGCGCTCCTCACACATCCCCTGGGCTGCACCCGGGGAAGCACCAAGCAGATCTGGGAAGGGAGGAAGCGCCGTGTTGTTACTGGTAGGAAACATCACCAGCGCCATCAGTGACACAACCCCACCTCTCCTCTCACCACTGCCCGCAGCGCGACTGAAAATCCGGCAGCTCAGCTGAGGGACCAGGGACAACGTTCCCTGTCACAGCCACATTCCCCCTGCTCACAGCCTCACATGTGCAGGTAGCAGCTTCCCCCAGGAATGATGCCGAAGCATCTCCCTACGCTGTCCACACCTCGGGAGGATCCAGGACGACTGTCCGCCTGTCCCTGCGCCCCAGCACTGGCACGCGGGTCCTCCCCACTGCAGCGCTGCGCTGGGTCTCGGCGCAGGCAGGGGCAGCCCGGCCCCTGTCTCTGCCCCGAAAACTGCATCGTTGCGGCTGCTCACACTGATGGATGGCAAAGCACAAAATCATTGGCCTCAGGATCTGAGTAGAGGCTGATGCACGAGAAACGCCTACAGAAAGTCACCTGATACAGCAGGAACTGGGATCAATAACTTATCACCACTAAAGAAAATAAAAAGAAAGAAGGGAGAAAAAAAAAAAAATCCAAGTTTTCCCTGAGCTGCAGGTTCTGCCTGCTAAACAGTGCTTCTCCACAGCAGTCGATATTTTTGCAAGCTCTTGTACAGGATGTAATTCATGCATGAGTACAGCACGGACCTGGGGGCGGCAGAAGAGAAAGGAGATAATAGAATAAAAATTGTGTCTAGCCACGGCGTGTGCTTGGAGACTGTAGGAGGCTCTGGGGCCCCCCAGTCAGGTGAGGGAATTTCTCGCTCTGTGGCGGCTCAGAAAAACTGGGTGTCGCGAGGTAACCCTGAACTCTGCGCCCAAGGGGAGCCAGGGGTTGTGGCCGTCACCGTCAGATAAGCAGAGACAAGAAATGCTCTGACTCTTGTCTCTGTATTTTACAATTGTTTTCATAACTTCCCAGTAAGCCTTTTGATTTCTGTAAGAATTACAGGGTGTCTATTTAGAGAAGAAAATTGCTGGTATGCTTTAAAAACACAAAAATCAGAGAATTGTTTTTGAAGGTGTTAATAGTATCTGAAAATTGTGTTTCATTTACAGTCTAAATGAAAAACATAACTACCTGATCAGCCCTCATGCAGTTGCATTCAATTTGAAGCACTAATATCAACCTAAAATGAACAATTCTGTACCTAAAATAACTAACATTCACTTTTGCTTTACACTAAGGGTCATTTACCTGAGCTGTGCATATTTATCTGGTTGAGAAAGAGAGTAAAATACACGTTCTCCTGGACAAAATTCTGTTTCTATAATCCCGTTTCTTGTTGTCAGGCAGACAAATTGTCTCTATATTCTCGAGACATGCTGCATTATGCCGGGGAGGAAGGTGCATCCCTGCTTCACTAAATCGTGGGGGAGTAGACGCAGCGGGATGGAAAGGCAAGAACGGAGAATTGATGAAAACAATCCATTTTATGCTGACGCTGTGGGTGGCCTCCAGGATATTTGGGTAACTCGCACAAGATACCACCGCAGCAGGGAGAGAACGGGACACTTCAGAAAAGCAGGGATGGACATCAGCTACCAGCAGCCAAACCGCCCCAGATGCTTCCACTACCTTTGGGAGAGGCCCCAAAACCACCAATAGAGCAGTGGCAAAGAGGCCACAAGCACGTCACCATCCAGCTGCTTCGTGTCCTCTGCACCCTTGCCGGGCAAGGGAACAAGGCAACACTGCTACCTGTTTTCAGAGGCAGGAAAGCAGTAAAACCCTCCTGAGCCCCGGCACATCTGTATGTTAATAAACACCACTGAAAACCCTTGCAGATTTGGGTCTCCACTTCATTACAAGGCTGCATGGGACATCAGTGGTTGCTCGTCAATTTCTCCAAACCTTGATTTTACCTTCCACCCTTCAACGAGTCCACAGACAGGCAGCAGGTTTAAAGACAGAGGAAAGTGGAGGCCTGCAGATGCCCTTGTGCACGCAGGGATCCTGCCTCCGCCCGGCTGGGCCGGACACCAGCAACTTGTCTCACAGCAAAGTATAAAATCAGGGTCCCTTAATACACCAAGTCTTGCCTGTGCCAGTTGTCTTCTCCACACCCTGGGCAAAGACAGCCAGATGAGCTCCTATCCAACTGAAAAAGAAAAAAACAAATTAGAAAAACCAATCACCCCTGAGCTCAGAGGACAACAATCACGTTATCCTGCTAAGGTTTATTTTGGGGAATGCTACACATGGGCATTAAAAAAAAAAAAAAAAGCCATATAAGACCAGAGCATTTGTCATCATCTCTCATCTCAGAGAATTACAACCTGGTGGGGAAGAAAGGCCTCCACCTTTTTCCCAGTTGTTCACATTGCGTTTAGCACGGGCTGCCCTGGGCTGGGCTTGGGCAGAACCTCTCCTGGCAGCCGCGCTGCAGCCGTGGGCTGCAGGGGAGCAGCGCTCCCGAGACCCTCTGCGAGGCTCCTACTGCCAGGATAACTTATGTGCAGGGCGTGAAATCTGCTTCAGCACAGCCTAAACCTTCGGAGAACAGGATCGTTTTGGTAGCAGGGCATCTACATCAAAAACAGCTTCAGCAGTCAAGTAAATGAGGAGCAAAAGTTAACACTCTCTGAAATTAAGTGCTGTTTTTCAAATAAGACATCTAATATTCTCATTCCTGGAAAAGTGGCAATAGAGAGCCAGAGAAACCAACCCTGCAGCCCAAGGGCTTGAGCTTGAAAAGCTGAAGAAAATTACTGTGGAAGTTATTAGGGGCTTGTTTGGGAGAATTTTTTAGAACAAAACTTTGAGGACAGTTCAAAATAGTGAGAATGACTAATGAATAGTAATGATAATGTGCAGTTGATACTCTCACCTAGACTTTGCAAACAAGGCTTCCCTTTGCACGACGAGCAGAAGGGGAAAGTGCGACAGGGCACGAGGCCCTGGCTGCACCCGCACAGCTAACAACTGGGCACAAAAAGCAGCAGACGAAGCAGCCAGAGCCCTTCTGGGAATCACCTGCTTGTCAGCTCCAGTCCCACCTTGCGCTCTGCGCAGGCCACTGCAAACAGTCACAGACCTTGGTAATAAAATATTAATAGCTCTGCTATACTGCTTTCACAAGGTAACGTAAAAAATGAGTGTGGCTCACACGTTCCCACATTTGCTCTGTTGCTACCATTGCAAGCTTATGCTTGAGAAAGCCAGTTAACTGCAGCATTATTCCTGGTTTTCCTGGGGGTATCTTTCCTTTAAACCAGAGAGAATAATTAGAATTTCTTGTACAGGACAAGGGTAAATAAAATTAGGTCTGCATTTCGGGGGTAGCATGCTAATGGTGTTTTTAGACTCCATATTAAACCACCTGTATTCTGCTTAAC
>JAUBNY010000489.1:2154883-2168093 GCA_032275445.1 Crypturellus soui
CTCCCCTTTCCGAGGGGGAAGCAGCGGCAGCAGGGACGCAGCGTGGTGGCACGCCCGCCGCCGCCCCCCCGCGCCTCACCTGCGCGGGCCGCGCTGCCCAACGGCCGCGGCGAGCGGCGGCCCCGGCGCAGCGGGAAGCCCCAGCCCCACGGCCGAGAGCGCGGCCCGCCCCCCGGCACTCACACGACGGCCCGCGAGATCATCCAGGAGACCATCCCGGCGGCAGCGGCGCGGACTCCCCCACAACGAGCGCGGCCCCAGACCCGGCCCGCAGCGAGCGCGACGCCAAATGGCTCCGCCGCCCGCCCCGCCGCGCGCGGGACACGCCCGCTCCGCGCTCATTGGCTCAGCGCGGCGGCGCATGCGCCGTGGGGCGGGAGGGGGGGGCGTACGGGGGTGCGAGGGCTGGCACGTGACGCGGGGGTGGGGGCGGAGGCCCCGTTCAGGTGAGGGGCCGCCGGGCGCCATTTCACGCTCTCGAGGTGTGCAGAGCCGCAGGGTCAGCATCGTCGTCTGTGCGGGGTATCAGGGCGCCTACGTGCCTTCTAAGCAGCCTGGGTACAAGATAACTCCTGCTTTTTTTCTCTCATACAGTAGGAGGTTTTGTCTTCATAATCACCTGATTTATCCCTCTCCTGTGCTGTGGCAGCACAAGATGGAGCCCGAAGGCCTCGCCCGCCGTGCTGGTGGAGAGCAGGTGACTGTCTGCATCCCGTCAGAAGCACCAGGTGCAGTCACAGGGATACGGAGCCTTTATGGGAGGGAGGGGAAGTGGGCAGTGAAAGCAGGGTTTGAAACACTTCACTGGGGCTGTAGCTGAAACTAAGCTCGCAAGGGAAAGGTGCAGGGTATTGTCAAGAGGAAAAATAATGCAGGTATTCTTAACATGCAAGTGTTTGAGTCTCAGAAATAACGATACTGGCTTCTTGAGCCCCCCCTTACTTTGACCACTGTAAAGGATCAAGTAATTTGTGAAGAAATCACTGAGTACACCATTGCAAATCTTATTTTTGCAAGAGGCTTAATCTGAGCATCTTTTTTACTGCATTCAGTGAAAGCAGAAACCTGAACTGCTCTTTATGTTCTGGAATAACAAACTTCTCCGGTGGCAAGACATACCAGATGAACTTGAGCAGCAAAGCAATGTGAAATATAAATGAGCCTGGGAAGATGACATTTTAGGCTCCAGTTCTGTAAACTCTGCCACAGAGGCAGATCCTGCTGCCTAACAGCTTCGCTGGAGTTCGCAGCATTCCAGTCCATCTAGAGCAAACCGCCATTTATATCACATTGAGCAAGTATACAATAGCTTTCCTCACTGCAAGCAATTATGTACTTGATAATATCTCAGAGAACCTTTCCAGGAAGAGGCTGATACTCTTTTTTTTTTTTTTTTTTCTCTTCTCTCCACTGTCTAGGATAAGTGTATACATTAATTCCATAGCTGCACATTTTATTTCATACGGAGTATGTTTAAGAGAAATCCATTCTCTATTTTGTATGAAGATATTTATTTCTTTTTCTTGCTTTTGTTGCCATGGCAATACTGTCCTTGTTGGAAAGCTAAATTTACATTTAAAGAAGCATTTTTTTAAAAAGGTAAAGGCAGATGGCTCCTAAGAGTAATTGATCTTACTAAGAAGATTACGCTTTATTTCACAGAATATTTTTGAGATTTAATTCCTTACAACAAGCTGCGTGATTTGTACCCTTCTCACAGCAGACAAATAGGAGAATACTACACTGACAAACTCGTGCTGCAGTTTGGACAGGGTGATAATCTGTGCCCCTTCCCAGCAAAAACATAGGGTGTGCCCCCGCAATTAAATCCATGCTCTATACTTATGCAGATTTAGGATGCCCTACTGGTATTCTTTTATGCATGTGTAAGGAAAAGCATTATGGCTATCTCATTATGGGATCTTTTGAAGTTCCCTGCAAAAGCTACTTAATATAGCTAAAAGTAGTTTCAAATAGTTTTGACAGTGTTTGGATACTCACTTGTAAAAGTCAATTGCCCTCAGTTTTCTTTGAAGCCCTTTCATGTAGTTCAGGTATAGAAACATTAGTATTTAACTTTCACCAAATCTACAGGTAAACAAACATTTTCCCCTGCTTTGTAGCTGTGGAAGCAGGAACTTCAAGACAGAAATTTGTTTCTGATCGAACTTCAGCTGTTCACTAGGGAATCTGGAGGGGGAAATCAGGCCCTGCATGACCACAGTGAGCTCTCCAAAAAGAGCAACTACTTTCATGCAGTTCACCCAACAGGATGCATGCAGCCATAGTGCGTTTTCCCACTTCTGATTGATTGCAGTTTTTTTAAGGCAGACTCCAAATGAGCTCCAAATATAATACAGTTTATTATAATTGACAATATAATTCTCAATTACTTGAATTATGGACTTCTCAGCTGAACTGTAGTTGAGGTATAGAATACAGAAGGGATGTGGGTGACCATTTCTTAAAACAAACAACAAACAGTCTAGGCAGACTCACTTTTCATAGCTGATTATTAATGAAATGTTTGTTTAGAATTTATAGTTTATTCTGTCTTTAAATATTTCACTTTCCTTGTGTTTATTTTTTTTCTATGTATGAAATGACAGTGAATGAAGTCTGTGATCACCAGCTGAACCACCTCATAGTTTATTCTGCCTTAATTCCATGCTACCTTTTCTGTTGTGATTGGGCAACACTTCAAACAAATTATTAAAGCAACTGAAGCTTTTGCACCAGATTCTGAATATGGCATTTCTTGACTGTATGTATTGCATTCTCACAGTGCAGCTTTTCACTGTGGAACAGGGCAAATCTGGCCAGTATTAGCATAGCTGCGCCTTTGAAAATAATTTTACAGTAGAGAAATATAGTGTTCCAAAAGACCATTAGTGCCTTTTTTTTTTTTTCTCTCTCCCCTCTCAAGTTTCCTACTCTCTCTATCCTGGAAATGATTAGTATGAAATTTATTAGTATTCCAAATTAGAAAGGCGAGTTATCGAAATTGTGGGGGAAGAGAAGAAGAAATAATAAAAAAAAAATCTTCATTTTTCATCTGCTAGGTTTAACCGAGAATTATACTGTTGTTCTCTTTTTAATTATAACTTTCACAGTATAACATTCTTTTTAGGGCTTTTACCCCTAAACTTGTGAGTAATTTATTCCCCTTTTGTGTGTAGATAAACCTACAACCACAAAGTCTGAAAGCTCAACGAGATGTTCAGTTAATGTTTTGAGTTTTTGAAGTCAATCTCCTGAATTTTGGAGGGCCTGACAATACCGAATTTTCAGCAATATAGAATTTGGGTTAAAAAAATAATTACTGAGGTTGTAGGGTAGCTGAGCAAAGAGGAAATTTTACAAGCAGAGAGAAATTAATAAATGCAAGAACAGGCCCAGTGATTTTTTTTCCCAAGCATATAAAGAGGCCTAAAATTCTTAATTTTCAGTGCTGTGTCTTATCCTCATCTTTTTTCTCTAACTTACAGCTCACTGAAAAAAATCCAACCTCCTGCAGCAGTCAGTATAAGCCCAGAGCCTTTCCATCATTCCAGCCTGAGCCTGTTTTGATTGCAGCGTAAAGGAACATAATTAGGCATTTCAAGCAGAATCTTACCTGATTGGAACAAATCCTATGTGCTTTAAAAAAAAAAAAAAAGGCACTAAGCTGGTAAGAGACTTATCACACAACTGTTGATTAACCATATCATATTTTTTAAGGAATCATGGCTGTTACACTGGGTTAAAAGCTTCTGTTCCTGTTTCTTAGCAGAAACATAAGAGCCTCCGTTCCTTCAGACCTTTTTCCCTCTCAAAGGAAATACGATCTGAAGAGGAAGGGGAAAGTTCAGACCGGTTCCCCCGATGCCTTGCAGACCTGACAGCAGCCAGACGTCAGTCCTAGCTCATGACTTCCCCTGGGAGCGGAAAGCCCGGGACCTGCAGCCGGTGGGAAGGCGCACAGGCAGTGGGAGACGGTCACGGAGCGGCTGTGCTGCACCTATCACTCCCCTGCTTCCGTACAGATAAGCCACAGGCAGAAAGGATTTTGCAGTCTGTTGCGCCTGGACGTGCAAACATTATTCCCGAGATAAGCGTAACCATGCACCGCGGTTGTAAGTGAGTGCATCTCAATGGGCCCGGCCCACTGGGCAGGTCTGTATAGTCTGTTTTTCCCTTGTCTCCAGGTACAGTGACATCCGATCTGTTAACCTGTTCAAAAGCTGCAGTTGAACACTACAGTAAACATATGCCTCACATGAGTAAACCCATTTTAAATAATGGGATACATATACTCTGGTATCAGACTAATCGCCCTCTGCCTGCGTTTTCAAATCTGTGTACTGAGCAGCAAGCCAAAGCCATTTTATTCCTTTCTGTCTGGATAATATCATCTCAACTATACTCCTTTGCTAGTTGTGGTGTATCACGTTTAATAATTACAGCAATCTGTTGGATATTTTTTTAAATACACTTTCTGCTTTTGATGTTCCTGATCACTATGGAAAGTTTAGGCTATTTTATAGTCTGCTGACTAAGCTCATATGCACACCAGCTGCATTTTATCACAGAACAATGTTTGCCTTTTAAACTATTTGATAGATTTTATTTAAAATGAAGATGAGATATACATTCTTTAGCAACATTAAGAGCCTTGTTCAGCACAATATCCATTTGTAGAAAGTCATGGCCTCTAGCTAAATAGTGCACTAGCCTGTGGCAGTCAGCCAAAAAAAAATTTTAAAAATGGTGTCCTTTCTGGTCCTATCTGCTGAATGATAAAAACCAGGATCACCCTATTTTTGTCACTGGCACCTGTACATCTTACCTGTTCTCGAAGCCTTTCAGCAGTGGGCATTGCACAGCTTTAGGCCATTTGTACCTGTCCTTCAAGATCCTATTAGAAAACTTTTCCTAGTATCAAAGTTATTTTTTTTTAATTTTAGTTTCCAGTCATTGGAACTTCCTGTGCTTTAACTGGTGGATTGAGAGCTCGTTGGCATTCATTTTCTCTCCACGAGAATGTATGCATGTTTAAGTCAATTTTAGTCTTTTGACAAAGTAAACAGCAAGTATCTTTGTACAACTTTTTCTAGCCTCAAAATACCTTCTTTTTCTCCAGCACTTTTATATGCTGACATTGCAGCTAAATTTCCATTAACTCTGTATGACTTGCATGGCATGAGTTAATAAATCCACCACCTACCTTTTATTCTTATTAGTAGATCTGAGAAGACTTGATGTTTTCTTGTCATTCTGTCATACTGGGTGCTCAGATTCAGCTCTTCGTCCTTTTTGACCAAGGCATCTTTTTCCTGTGCAGCTTCTCCAAACCCAAGTGGCTGTTGCAAAAGCATCATCAGTACTGTCTGGGCTTAGTGGCTTTAGCTTTCTTTTAATGTGGCAAAGTTGTTTGATGGAGCCCCCATTAGCAGGGGCTAGCAGCACTAGCAGTCACCTTGTACTGGCAATTAAAAGGATTAGTGTGAAGCTCTTTGGGAATTTTTAACCACCCTGGAAGGAGGGATCTGGAGCCAGCCTCACTGCAGTGTTGTTGGGGACCCAGACACAGCAGCTGGTGTGATGCAGGCTGCCTCCTCTCAGTCCTGCAGACAGCCCCTTGGCTTTCAAAATCTGCAAAACTTCTAGGACAACATCCATTTTCAACCCACAGGAAATAAGTCCTTGCTTCTTTCTACACAGATGGTGACTAAAGTTAGCACTGCTTGATTTGTAATGTTTATAAAGAAAATAAATCATCTGGGAGGTTTGTTTGCTTGTTTAGAGTTGCCAAAACCATCAGATGTGCACCATCAGATGTAAACTGTGTCTATTGGTGCAATAAGTGTTAACATAGCAGAAAACAGTTTAAATAGAAACAGTTTAGTTCTGTGTCAGAAAGGTCCCTACCACCTTCTATGGCAAGGGAAAAAAATCCTCTAGTCCCTTCTTGTTATCGTAGCATGACCAATTAACCAGGTAAGTTACTGTATAACCTTGTATGCTTCAAATATGACTGCAGGCTATTTAAACACTGGCTGTAATTGTCAAAGATTTGAAGGATGTCTAGCGGGGAGCTCTCTCAGGAGTTGTGTGGTGTTAGAAATCTCTGCCAGAACACATTGCTCTGTTTACTTCAGGAGGGAATTCAGGGATGTGCCTTGTACTAGGAGCTCTGCCACCGTCTCTTTCCAAATAGATTTTAAGTTCTTGGGAAAGTTCGCTGTGTCCCAGTGTGAAAAACAGAGCACAGACGAGCCTGTCTAGACGGTCTGGATGCAGCAGACTGTTTCGTGTCCTGGTGTAGCGTAACTGGACTGGAGTGACAGAAAGCGATGCAGGCAGGAAAAGCGATAGGCAGGACAGCTCGTTTCACAGGCAGAAGCCCTGCTGCAGCAGCTGTTCCTTCCTTGCCCTCCCCATACGCTGAGGAATAGTTGCTTACATCGAGGAAGCTCCCTGGACATGTTAGCACTGCTTGTCACTGAGGTTCACTTTTTTGTGTGCCCATTTTTTTCCATAAATTGGTAGAAAGAACGGCGAACCATCAGAAATTCACATTTAACAACTCAAAATGGGAATCCAGAGCTGGTTTTGTGTGCCCTCCTTTTTGTCAGACTTCCTGAATGGATACAGTTCTTTCACATGCTCTCTTTTCATCCTTTCCACCGTGCTTGAAGAGCAATCCACCAAGACATGCAACAATAACACACAGAAAAATCAAAATACAACCCATAAATTAGGAAGCTCAGCAATTCTGAAGTATTTAGGAATAGTAATATCACAAATGATGGGTGTTTAACAATTGTCTTAATCAATTGAACTAAGAAACACAAAAGCTCTTGTATGGTTTTGAGTGTCTGAGTAAATGGGCCAAATTGTTGGCATGTTTGGTTCTCAGACACAGATTAGGTATCCAAGTTAGATGGAAAGTAATGCAGAAATTGGAAGGAATATATTAATATTTTTTCTTCTCTTCCCTGCAGATGAATTCCACCACAACTGTAATCACTTAGATGTCTTGTATTAATGACTTGAGTCATTGACAGATAAGCAGTTACTCTAAAGCAGGTATGCTTGCAGCCTCGTTTGGCATAATGAGGTTCACTTGAACAACATGGAAATATAAAAGTCTTGAAATGCTAGGACAAAGGTACAGGGTCCAAAGCAGACTAATACATAAGGAAACTAGAATTGTCTGAGACCCTGAAGCCTGTGCAAGATGTTTATTACTTCCTTGGTATTTTGTCTTTCTGTTACTACTAATTTCAGAAGAGGGAAAACAAACAAAAGGCAGATGTGCATTGGACTAGAGCTAATGAGAATCCCAGATTATGATCTTAATAAGGGGTGTTTGATCTCCCTGCAAAGGCAGTTGTCATAACCCAAACTGTAAATTTTGGATAGCCATGCTCACTGTTTCACCATGTTCTCAGGCTCTGTATTTCTGAATTATCTCAAATTAAGCTCAGTGCAGCCATATAAGTTCTGGTTGAGGTAAATAACATCCCAAGGCACCCTGAGGCTCTGGGGTTTAGGACCTACCTGTTGAGGTGCCAGCTGCAAGCCCAGCTCCAGCATGCCCAAGGAAGAACAGTCAAGTCTCCCATGGGTTTGTGCAGTCTGCATCCAGGCCAGTATCCTAAATCCAAATGTCTGCACCTTTCTTACTATAATTTCTTTGTCAGTTCTTAATTCAGAGTGTTTTCAAAGTGTTACAAACCTGCACACCCTAAAGGTGATTGTTCTTTAGGATTTCTGCATATTGTCCTATAAAATAGAACAGCTCAGGGCCACGTAAGATTTTGTACTGGTGGAAATTTGAAGAGACTTTGCTTTCATAAAATCAATAAAATCATAAAATCAGATCCAGAAAGTCATATACAACGGGAAAGTGTTCAGACACAGAAATGTGATTTTGTGTCAGTTATGCCAGGAATAATGGCAGTTTATGCAGATACCTGAATTTAAGGAGCAAAAAAGGAAAGTCTTACTCTGAGGGCAAATGAGCACTGGACCAGGCTGCCCAGAAAGGCGGTGGAGTCTCTATCCTTACAAAGGTGCAAAGGCTGTCAGGACGTGGCCCTGGGCAGCGGCTGTGGGTGACAGTGCTCGAGCAGAGACTCTGCTAGCTGATGCCCAGATGTGCCCAGCAGCCTCAGCAATCTGCAGTTCCACAAGATGATCTCTTCATTCAATTAAATGACACAGCAACAAGCAAACATAATCTTCTGCTCTTAGGGCCTGGAAGACGAGCAAGTCCCTTTTCATCTCCGCGCTTAGGTAAGCCTGTTTTTCTAGATTGCCTTTATAAGCTGTAATGTTTCATTACAGTTCTTGCAGTAAGGACCAGCTTAAATCAATTACCTTTCCAGGAACACACTGTAGTTTTAAGTACAGCCTGAACAAATGCAACAGGTAGACCCTAGGATGCTCCTAGTAAGAACAGTAGATTATTTGAAGAATTTATCAGCTCAGTAGATAATTTGTGATAATTTTAATTTGAATAACAATGCCAGAAAAAAACAATGCCAGGAAAACTAAGGCAGACAGTCCTGTTGCTTCACCACCATGAAATCAGTAATATGTGTTTATTTTTGTGCCAAACAACCCTATAAAATATTAAGAAAATCCTCATATACTGAATAGGTGGACATTATTAGGTAATGGCTATTGCTAAAGTTTAATACACCACTAATGCTAATTTGTTAGCCTTTCCTGACATAGAAAATTAAAAAGATACATAGCTAGAATATAAGAAGGAAACCTCTGTGTTCCTTTTAATATAATTTAGAACTAGTTTGCTGGCAGAAGAAAAGAAGAGTCTCACATAAATGAAAGTATGAGACATAAAAGTTTGTTAAATGATAGTTACTGAATATGGCAGTAACTGGTTCCAGCAAAGCTGATATCAAGTAATGATGCATAATGATATATAGCTTTGAGATAGGGCAAGCACGACAGTTACATTAAAATTGCAAAAGAATTTGGATAGGAAAGTAGCAAGAGATTGAGGCTAAAATGAGTGGGAAAAGAAACTGTGGTAGAAATAGAGGATAAAAGATATTTCAGAACCTGAAGGAGTAAGCTAAAAGAGCCTCTGCCTCCCACATGAAAGCTTTTCTTTCCACACACCCTTTCATGAAGGCTCTACTACATTTCTAATTCCTTTTCAATCAATGAAATAGCCATAAATAGCATTTCTCTTTCCCTACCTATTGCTTTCCCTATCTAATGCTTAGCTTCATGATAGTTAAGCTTTGCTATTTCTTCTCGCAATGTTAGATCTCTTATAGCCCCCTCCAGGCTTCTTCTTGTGCATATCTTATAGGTGGGCACTAAACTTGCTCTTACCAGCACCTGCTGCAGTTACATCAGCCTGAGAAAAACAACATCTGGGCAATGTCCCAAGCTAAAGCTGCCAGCAGCAAGAGCCTCTACTACTGAAAATGTCAAACCCCAACACAATGCCAGTCCAAACTGGAGAAGAGACCAAACGTTACCTGGGTGACAGAGACAGTACTGTATTTAGAGATTTTTATGTGTATTGGAAAAAATACTATGATACAAGATAGACATTAAGACAATTATACGTACAGAACACAAAACATAAAACTTTTGCCTCATTAATAAATAAGAATGGTTAAAGGTACTCACGGCACTTTGTGTGAACAGCACATTGCAGTTGGAATAGAAGGTTCTGTTCAACTCTCCTATTTTCCTATTAGCTTTTTTAAATCAAGTTCTTATGCAATGATGCTGCCATCCTCCAGTGAGGATAAAAAGGCTGATCTACCTCCCACTTAAGTCAAAAGGGAGCCATACGTTTATTTCATTAGTAAATGTATCACAGCCTTCCTATCAGTAATAGTATTTCTTCATAAAACGAACTACTCAAAAATCCCAAATTTGTCACAGAAGCAATTTCTGTTGCGGGTTTCATATGACAATGAAAAGGTTCTGGGAAGCTTTAATATACTTAAAATTGACAAGAAATTTGAGCAGGTAAATAACAACTGCCTTTGTGCTTTTTATTTCTGCCTCTGTACTAACTTTAGGAATTTATCATCTCTTAAAATACATTCACAGTAAAAATTTAGTGTGAGATGAAAAATAAATACAAGTTACCATGCCCTAGATAACTCGCAAAACAGGTGCTCCCAGACTCCTGCTGCATGACACAGACACGCTCCCAGTACAGAGGAATGTTTTTACTTCCAGTCCCAGGCAGGAGGGAAATACTTGGGGCTATCAGGCAGCTTAAGTAGAAGGAAGAGGAAAAATTCCTACAGTTGGAAATTTATAGACTGATTTTTTTTTTAAGACTGATTGGTTCCTTTTTTTTTTTTTTTTGTTAAATGAGTGATTGGCAGGAGGGAGGAGCCACTGCTGGAACTCCCCATAAGAGCTCGGGCTGCTGTGGGGGATGAGTGGTGATGATGCTGCTCAGGGATCGTGGGCTTTTGCTGTGGGGGTTAGGGTTCTCTCAGGTTAAAAACAGCTTGTTCTTGGGTCTCGTGCTTTGCTGTAGACATCCCAGTGTGTGCCCTTCTAGAGGGGTGTTACTGGAGACTGACACAGGCCTATGGGTCCAAATGCTTTCCTCTGTCCGAGGTTTGCTCTGTTTTAGGAAGATTTTGTGGTGTTTGAACCTTAGGCTGGCATCAGATGCTCCCTGGCACATATGGAAGAAACTTAAAGGGAGACCTAACGTTCTTAAGTCAGCTCCTAAATATCCCTGTGTTGCATACTGCTGTGGCTTGTGTGATTTCTCTGCTTTGAAACTTGCACCTGTGTTGACTTGTAATTAGTCAGCTGGGAAACTGCAATGCCTAGAGCTGTGCTGTGAAGAAACCGATTATGTTTTCAGCCTCCATGTGTTTTCCTCCAAGCAAATTCAACAAGGTTTTTCTAGGAAGAGGCATTATCTGATGGTCCAGCCTCAACCAGAAGTTAAGCAGGGCCCTGCGTTTTCACCTTAGAAATTAATTAGATATTCAGAGAAGAGTGGAGATTATCTGACAACAGCTTTACCTCTGTCCATCCTCTTTTTTTTTCTTCTATTTGCAGTAAACTCATCGGTGGAGAGCCTGTCTCTTGCCAGGGCATAGTGCTGGTCTGGTGATGCTCTGCCCTCAGGCTGCAGTTAAATAATTACTGCAGAAAGTAGCGAGGATAGTTTAAGGTATTGCAATTTCTCTGTGGTGTATGAGGCCATGTGTGGCCTTTGGGGCAAAAACAGGGGCTTGGCACAAGCTGCTGTTGCCTCTTCCCTGGCTAGGCTGCCTGCCCCACCTGTAAAACCGATGTGGGGAGCTCATACAGTCTGCTCTGCTGGCGCGGTTGGGGGCAATATGAGGTGTTTGAGGGTAACAAGCGAAGGGAAGACATAGGTGGGCTAATGTGTGGAACTCTCAGAAAGCTTTTGAGGGACTGTATCCTTATAAGGTCGTATTTAATTTGCTAAGACGTCTTTTGATGATATATCATTAAATGTAGGAAGAAAAAATGCTGCTCTCAAAGTATTGTGCTTGATCTGTTCTGGGTAACCAGCGGTCTGTGCAACGGGCCGGGCAGGGCGCCGTGGCAGCCTCTGCTGCCGTCCGCAGTGCCGGCGGTGCCCGCCGTGTGAGCTGCCTTTGTCAGCACCGATGCGGCCCGCGTGGCGAGCGGCGTCGGCTGCGCCCCGAGCCACCGCCGAGGCCCGGGGCTGGTGTCACCGCGCCGCAGTACAGCACAGCGCAAGAGCAACGACAAAATGGTACCTGCCCTAGAAAACCTGGAGTTTACATATAGTGAGATTGTGGAGGAGCAAATAGAGGACGGCAGAAAAGCATACAGTTCATGTTGAATGTACACGCCGAGTCCGCACCCTTTGCACCTGCGCTAAGTGGCTGTCTTTAAGTAATCATATTTTTCCACTAAACCTGTGCTTTACTCAGTGCTTAAAGGCTTCCTCAGTGCTCAACAGATTGTTTTAAGGAAGATTGTTTTGACTGGATGTATTTTTTAAAAAAAGCCCTTAGACTCTATAGAAGATAATAAAAGACAATTGAAAATTAAAAAGTTAATTCTGTGGTTAAAAATATGATTGCAAACTTTTTTCCTTTTGGCTATAAATTTTCAAGATAGGAGACTTTTAAAACAAATTATGAAAGTTGTTTTTTAATTACCAACTCTTAATTTTTTGATGCTGAACCCTGTGGAATATTAAATGTGGCTTTCCTTGTGTCTGAGAAATCTGAAATTCAGAGGAAACTGACATTTACCATCTTCCAAGGAAAGGTAAAGCAGATTTAAAAGTATACAGCCTAGGATTTTAGGAAGAACTGATTCAGTGTTAATTCTGCTGAAGAGTTTCCTGTGACGAATCACTCTACCTTCCTCAGTCAATTTTCTGTACTGCAAATTGGAAATAACCGTCTTAAATGTAGTATTTATCTGCAGGTGGAAGGTGCAGTTACTGCTGACACCGACTTCAGCTTGAAAGCTAGAAATTGCTCAAGATCTTAATTTTGTGAGTGACCAATGTGTGTACCTCCCGGGAAGCGGCACTGGAAATATTTGGGCGGAGAGGAAGGAGGAAATGGCACTTAATCTGTGCCATTTAAATGCTGCTGTTAATGCACTGTATGCGTGGCAGCCTTTTCGGGTAATGCGATGCCCAGCTGGGGTGGAAGGCATAGCCAGATGCCATTTGTTGAAGATATTGACAGCGCCATCAGTATTTTCCCAGTTATGGCAAAAGATGGAAGATGGTGTGATTTGCAAAGTCATGAAAATCAGCTCCCTTTGCTTGAAAGGAGGGAAAACGGTCTGTCTTCACCCAGCTTCCTAAGCCTGCAGTTCAAGGAGGGGAAATGACCTGCTCTGCCTTGGCATGCTGGTGCACACGGGAGCGTGATTCATCTGAACGTGGTAGCTCAGACGTCCCTAAAGCTCGTGCGGGTGGTGGGAGCTGTTGGGAGCTGCAGGGCTGCTCGAGGAGAGGTGGGGTGCGGCGCGAGGTGGCCAGGGGGGTCTGGCCTGACCGCGGGAGAGCTGCAAGCGCAGGTCCTGCCTCTTGCGGGCCGTTGGGGCACCTGCCGCTGACCCTTGGCATTTGCACATTGATGCCACTCAGCATTACGGATGTCTTGGGTGAAAAGTACAGACTGGTGTGTGCTGAACAACGGCCCTTTGGGGTCCGAAGTAAATTCTATCTGTGGTA
>JAUBNY010000489.1:2184941-2196258 GCA_032275445.1 Crypturellus soui
TCACTGGCAGCTGAGCCTTTCTGCCCCTTGTAAGCATTACCTTACTGAGCTCCCCGGGCACGGTGGCTGCTGCACTTGGAGCACTGGGTTAAGCGTGCTGCTGGCTGGGCACTGTGGTGAGGTGGGATCCAAGGGTTTGGATGGCTCTGGCGCAGCAGGGGTTGCATTGTGCTGGTATTCCAAGCATTTGCGAATCATTACCTAGGGCAAACGTAGCTGGGAAGCTTTAGGATAGGAGCCAGGTTAGCATTTTGTGCAGAGCAGAATCTTTTAAGAATAAAAATGCAAACTGGTTTATTGTCTGTGATCTGTTTTTTGACCATCAGCCCTGCTCACAGTAGAACCAGTTGGGTCATGCATCAAACTGAGAATTTTGACAAATCTCAGGTTGTAGTAACTTGCCCTATTCTTGTTCACAGATCACTTTGTCCAATTTCTTTCTGGTGTTTTCTTGTCCCACCTCTGCTTACCTTTCCTCTAGCTCTGCTCTTGCTGTGTCACTCCAGACTACTAAATCTGTTGCCGGTTAAGAAGCAAAACTCCTGAGTTTGCTTAGGCAAATGAGCTGCTGCACTGCAGAGGGAAGGCTACTACGAACAGTAAATGCACTTGCTGAGAGACTCTTTTCTAGTTTATTGATGAAAGTGATCATAAACATTAAAATATGTGTGTCCTAGGTCACAGATGTCTATTGTCAGTGCAGCATATATAGGACAGTGAATTCCTGAATCATAATTAGTGTTCCAACACTGGTAATAGGAGCAATTCATCTAGATGATTTAGGAATAATCTCATGAGTGACAGTGTTATGAGAAGCCTGTGAAGGCTATGAAGCTTTATTCTAGTTTGTCTGGCTGTGTTTCCAGACTATACTTAGTGAAAGAATACTTCTCTTTCCAGAAAAGACATTCAAGCTTTATTTCATGCTTTGGAGTAGCAAATCCTTCCTTTGCTAGTGTTGAAACACTATTGTATTTTCTGATGAGAGGCACAAGGTGAATTTCGAGTTCTGTGGTCCCTTCTTGCTGCTCTCATGTGCTACAACATCTCTACCTAACATTGAGTCTCAGCTTTGGTGTCTGAGTTAAAACTTTGATATGCAGATGGAAAAATCCATTGGATTTTGAACCTTTAGTGCTGTCTGGAAGCAGGCTTTCAATAGCTACAGAGACGAAGCTGAACTTCAAAATGATTGTCTTCTGTTAAAATACAAAGCTTTTTGAAAGAAGCAAAGCACCAATGATTGTTGCTGCTTGCTTTGATTTTCAGAATCAACTCTGTTTAGTGCAGCTGAGAACTAATGGGACAGCTTTGCAGCCTGTTAGAAAGGAGCTCAGCTCCTCTGTGAGCTCATCTGGCACAGCCTTTTGCAAACTGGAGCTCGTACTGGGGCGAGGCAGCTTTATGAAAATTGAATGTACATGTTTGCCTTGAGACTGCCTGTTGCCTGAAGTCTTCATAGTTAATTGCTTGAGGATATCAATTTATTAGCTTCTTGCTAATGAAAAGCTGTCTGATGTAGCATTAACTTTTGTCATGCAAAGATGCTTTTTCAAAAAGCCTGTGATCCTCGTGGCTCAGACAGCATTAATACTCATCTTTTCAACAGATGATTTGTTTAGCTCATGCCCTGACAAATAGCGAGGAAAAAAAAGATGAATCATGTATCAGTTTTATAGAAAAACTTAAGTGTATAGACTTTTAACTTGAGAGCTACTTACTATGCAGACATTTTAATGCTGCTACGAAATAAAGCTTACTCCTGGCAAGGATAAAGGTAAGCGGGAGAAGAAGTTTGGGAGGGAGTCCACTCATAGGCTTTTGCTCTCTGAGGTTTTCCTATGAAGTACTTCCTGATAATACTTGCAGTTACAGTCAGTTTTCTCTCTCTCTGCTGGTAGTGTGAGCATATGTGACTAAAGCATTTCCCTCTTATTTTTATTAACTTCTTTGGCACTCTGCATCCTCCCCATTTTTAGCATAGTTTTTAAAATGTGGACATCAGAATTTGATGCAGTATTTGAGCATCAGTTGATAAAATACTGCGTTACTTCCTGCTTCAGATATTCCCCCAAATGTAATTCGTCACTGCATTACTCATGGTAGCAATGCCCTGTGGCAGTCTGCCGCATTGCTCATGATCAGTATTGTTCATGATCAGCTGTTTATCCCCTCCAACCTCAAATCTTTATCATTTGCCTTTTTCTGTAATAGTCTCCTGTGCTCTAAATATAACCTGTCTGTTATTTTGGATGCATGACTGCAGTTATCCACTGGGTATGTTAAAATTTGATAGCCCCTGAAAGCAAAGACCAGAACCTCTAATTTGAACCTCCCAGAGGGAATGAGTAAACTCTGACGTGGCAAATTCAGTGTTTCAGCAAACGCTAGCTTGCATGCAGCAGGGCATATCTGCTAGTGGAAACAGCTCTTGAATCCTAATTTGCACTGAGGCCCTCAAAATGTCTGTGCTCTCAGTGCTGCTCAGGCACCACTGCTGAGAGCAGGAGCTCCTGCAGGATCCCAGTGGAGCAGCGCTCTCGGCCAGCAGCACGCGGGCTCTGCCTCCCGCGAAGGCAGGTCCTGTAAGTCACGGGTGGCTTGTGTCTCCGGGAGCTCGGCGGCTGGCTCCTGCTGCGGTCCCCACGTGCTGCAAACTGGAAGGCAGAGGAACAGTGTTACCAGCAGGCTTAACTTCAAGTGTAAGGAAGAAATTATACTATTCCAAACACTTTAAGAGGTTGCCAGCTTCTGTTCTAAAAAAGGAAATAGAACAGTTAACTGTGCTGCTTTCTCATACTGGGGAAATGTGTTTTAATTTTTATTTTTTAGTCTTTTGTAAGATTTATGAATGTTTAAAAAATTTTGATTTTTTTTTTTTACCTTTACTCCCAAAATTTTTACACTCAAATCTCAAAACATAGCAGCAAACAAGTTAATATTAAAGTGCATGCATGTAGTTTCTGATGTGGTTATGAGCCCAATTTTATCTTCCTTGTTTTACTTCTGTTTCTGTAAGCAGACCTCAGAATCACAGAACATTGGAAGGGACCTCTAGAGATCATCTCATCCAACCCTCTGCTCCAGCAGGGACACCCAGAGCACGTGGCACAGGGTGGCATCCAGGTGGGTTTGGAAGATCTCCAGAGAAGGAGACTCCACAGCCTCTCAGGGCAGCCTGTGCCAAGGCTCTGGCACCCTCACAGGAAAGAAGTTCTTCCTCACATGGAGATGGAACTTCCCATGTTTCAACGTGTACCCGTTAACCCTTGTCCTGTCACTGGCCACCACTGAGAAGAGTTTGGCCCCACTATCCCTACATTTTCCCCTCGGGTATTTGTACCTACTGATCAGATCCCCTCTCAATTTTCTCTCCCTCAGACTAACCCGGCCCAGCTTGCTTAGTCTTTCCTTATATGATAGACACTCCAATCCTTAATCATCCTTGTAGCCGTACGCTGGACCCTCTCTGGTAGCTCCATGTCCCTCTTGTCCTGGGGAGCCCAGAACTGCCCCCAATACTCCAGATGTGGCCTCACCAGAGCTGAGCGGAGGGCAGGATCCCCTCCCTCACCCTGCTGGCAACGCTCCTCCTGATGCAGCCAGGATCCCATTGGCCTTCTTGGCTACAAGGGCACAAAATATTACATAGCCTAAGGTCTGCGTCTATGTTTTCTGAAATGTTGTCTATAAATTACTTGAAGCACAACAGATTGTTTCAGAAGGACCTATTTTAAAAATATTTAACTAGGAGAATTTTGTGATAATTACAAATTTTGAAATAATTCCTTTTGAAACCTATAATTCTTTTTGTGTGGCTGGTAAGGTGTGCTGTGTGGTCTTCACATAAATGTATGAATTTCTCCAAGTGAGACTTGAGGGTGAGGACAGTGTGAACTGTGGAGCTATTAAGGATATATTATAATATAATGGTCTCGTATGCAGCTGTGATTTAGTAAGCTGTACCAGGTTTCAAGCTGTCTGCATTGCAGCCTTTTGGTTATTAATAGTTAATGATACCCTTCCCTAGCTGTAAGGAGATCCTGGCTTTCACTCCCCTCCCCATCCTTTGGTCCTTATGCTTTGTCCTCTTGACTGAGGGAGGAAATAAATGCAGTTGCTTGCAGGGCCGTCAGAGCAGCTTTGCAGAGAGCCTGAACAGATTTTGCCTGAGCGGCGTGAGCCACGGCGGCGCTGAGGCCCGCCAGGCTGCCCCGGCGGTGCCGCTGCCTCTGGGCTTGTGTCTCGTGGCTCGTCCTGGCGCGGTGCTCCCGCCCGCAGCTGTGTTCTGCCCTGGCCAGGGTGCAGCGAGGGCAAGGGCCCCATTGTGTGGGTCTGCAGGCTGCTCTCCAGAGACGCAGGGGGGAGGAGAGGAGAAATCATTGTGTGACTTAGGAAGGTCATCTTAAAGCGTGTTTCAGGGAGGAAATCTGAAATTCGAAGGGGTTCTTGTCTCAAGCTTGTAAAACGAAAATAATTCAGACTTTGAAACTAGCTTTTTTTGCATTTTATTTTTTTGCTAAAGGAACATTGCTATCTTTTTTTTTTTTTTTTCCAAAGATAATGTAATAAGAGAATACTTCTATGGAAAAGATGATCTTAGTATCTTGTACTTAAATAAAATGTGAAAAAGACATCCTACATATCCTCCCACCCTCCCTGTACAGCAAAAGGCATTTTATTTTGGCAAAGATTTTTCTTCCCTGCTTGTGGCATGGTGTCACCAAAACTGCTTTGCTTATGCATTCGTTTTTCCTTGCCTCTCTGCTTGCCTGTTATCTCTTCAGTTTCAATTAACTTCAGCCTTGCCGCTGCTTTTACTGGTGAGCAATCCTTGTCGAGGCCTGCGGGAGAGGAGGTGCCACCTCTTTACAGAGCTCTGAATGGGTGACACTGTCATGCCGAGTGCATGACAACATAAACTATAATTGAGCCATCAGTAATGCTCTAGAAATGACTATTCATAGTTTGTCCTGCAAGCAGGAAAGAAAAAGACATTGTTTTCCATTACAGTAACCCTGCAAGTTCATATTTTCAAACAGAAAATTTTCCTGCTAAAAACTCTAAAGTCAACATGGAAAAGAAAGACTTTTGAATCTTCCTTTGGAATCTGTTGGCTGCAAGTTTTTCTTCTGTCTTGAATAACTTTCCTGTTAGTGTCCAGACTACTGATGGTTTGTTATGTGCATTTTGAGAAGCTATTTAAATGGAGATGTGTTTGATAGTTTAAATATTTTTCAGTGTATTTTAATGGTTGTATCTAAAACTAAAGAGCTTAGCTGAAGTTTTTTTGGGAAAGATTTGCAGTTTCTAGTCTAAGTCAGAGTCACTGTTGGAGGACACCATTTGTGTAGGTTTGGCAAGTTTTCACAAAACATATCCCTAAAATTTTGTACGTGTCTCTTCATGTTCGTAAGAACATAAGGGGCATTTTAACTAGCAGTATTGGCATGTTTTGGCAGAAAGCTGGAAAGGACTCACTGGCCCTCGTGCCAGGAAAGTTTGTTACTGTAAATGATGTAGCTACAGTGAGTGTTTCTTCTTTTATTTTTATGTGAAGACCTGAAAAGAAATGTCCTTCTTGTATGTGGCAACATACTGTTTTATAACAGAGATCTGTGTGTCACTTGTGGACCGCAAAAAAGTGACAAACCTCCTGCAAAACTTCATTGCCTATCTGAGAAATAATCTTAAATTTGATTAAGGTGCTGTGTGGAAGAATTTCTGAATGCTGCAAGTAGCCCAAAATGTTCGGAGCCACTTGAGATAGTTGGTCAATAGTAAGGCTTGGTTTACACACACACCCCGCCCCCCGTAGTAGGGTATAGCTAATCCTGTAACCAGATTTTATTTTGCTGCTCTTGGAGAGCAAGGTTCTGCCTGTATTTCAAATTGTTCAGATGTAGAATTTAAGTTGTTGAGGGAATGTCTATAGAAGGCGAAAAAAAGTCTGTTGTAAAAAGATACCTGAGGGGGGAATAAAAATGAAATAATTCTGAGAGTGCTAGAAAGCATATTTAACTTAAACTGAAATGTTTTATAGACCGCATGTTCATTCTAGATTGGTGGGTTGGAGAGGTTTTAAAAAGCTTGGAGATGGTCTGTAGAACGGTTGCCATGATCCATAATTTTATGACTTTAATGGATGCTATTTGGGATTAGTTATAATGAATTATCCTGCTTGCTTTGAGAGGAGACAGAAGCAACCTTCAAAATTACGAGTTTGTTCCTGATGCGCAGGAAGGAAAGACCTATTGATTGCAAGGCCCGTCTTGCGCTGGCCGAGATGCTGAGAACCTGATCCTCTTGCGAGCCCTGGCACGTGCCTTGGTGCTGCAGACCTCAGCGCTGCCGTCACGGCGCGTGGGGAGTTCCAGGGCTTCATGGCTGCACGCAGTCAGCCTGTCAACTCGTGACAGGCGCTGGTGTAGAACAACTTCATCTGGCAACAAGGCATGCAGCTGCTTTCTCCTGTGAGCAGCCTTCCTTGAGTCAGCACCACAGCTGTCAATCCCTTATATTTCAAGGTGCAATAAAACAATTGCCTGCTGCTGCTTTTCTAGTTTTCGCTGTGCCGGTAGCATTGCTGCTCTTAGCTTTCTGGCAGAGCAGGGGACACGAAGCTAATGGTATTTGCCCATTGAGAGCTTGTGACTAGGAGGAACTTGCAGTAGTGGAAAGTGAGAGCCCGCTGTCAGGCAACTAGAGTGGGAGAGTTGAAAGATGGCATCAAAGACAAATGGTTTTAGGAGAAGTGAGAGGAAAAAAAAGCTGCTGCAAACTTGTAAGAGTGAAATGCAGTGCCTTGATGCAATGCTGTGAAAGAACCCTTGCACATGAGTTAGGTGGCTCTGCTTAGAATATCCTCTGCTTGAAATATCTCTATCTTCTTGATATTCTGTCAGGAGAAGAGGATGTCTAAATGCTTGTGTCCAAGTCTTACGCTGTATTTCTGTCTGTAACTGCCAAAGCACATTTTTTTTTTTTATCATTTCCCTCAAAGCTGGCTGGTCAATTCAGATGTATTCTTTTCTGCTTGTTGGTCTTGAGTGGTGTTCCCAACAAGAGGAGTAAGGTCAGTGAAGTAAAATGGATGGAGTTGATCCATTCCCACCAAAGCTTTTTGTAATCCTCTCTTGAGAGAGACCTCTATATGTTAACGCCTTCTGTGTTGGGCAACTAGAGGACTTTCAAGAGCTATTAGAAAGAACTGAGAGTCTCAAAATTCTTTCAGAAATGGCTCAACTCAGCCTGGTAGATATTGGCCTATATGCCTTATTAGTACCTCTCAATCAACTGCATAAGATAAAGGTTTTACCATGAAAAGGATTGCTTTAAAGTCTGCTAAAAATCTCAGAGCCACATTTCTTCTGTTTCTACACCATCCTGCCAGGTATGTCTGGGTGCTTTCCAAGGGCTCAGAGGGTCTTTATGGTATTCTGCAACTTTCTAGTAGTCGTGGCAATTAAAAATGAAAACAATACATAAAAGAATCTTAATCTGTTGAGCACACAGGTGTCTATACGTATTTTCTTTCTTTATCTGCCAACTGGAATACCTTGTTTTATTAAGATATGTTATCAAAATATTATTACGTTCACAGGGGAAAGGATGGCTGTGATTCCTCTTTCAAAGCAGTAGGAATTTTGATAGCAAACTTTGCCAGACTGTTCAGGGTGGCAGTTAACTTCCAGAATCTCATTTCAGTCTCTTGATGTAGCAGATAATGACATTATTACAAAGCGATGGATTCCTGATTAGCAGTATTTTGGTATTTGCAGGGAGATGTAGGTGGTAATGCACTAACCCTGCTGTGAACAAAATTTCTCACAGTACAAAACTGGGTAAAACTTTCATAAGGTTTAAAGGTTCAAAGAGTTCCCTTAGTGCAGCTCTTTCTGGAGAAGCCGTTGACAAACTTTGGTGGGTTATCCAGCGGCGGTCATGGGTAATTATCCATTGGTGTGAAGATGCCTGAATCGGGTTGTGAGGAGGTATTTCTCTTCTCTAGAGACCCACAGGTCAGTCTTAAAAGGTGAAATCTAGCTGTTTTGGTCAGTGTAACTTTCTGTAGTAGGGCTGGATTCCAGAATATGAAAGATTTCTATCAGGATTTAATTCAAATGATAAGCTATTTGTTATTAAACTTGTCCACAGCCAGCAATAAATAGGTAGCGTTGCATGACTAAAATGTGCACATACATGATGCTACTTATAAGGGTTGCATCAGCTGCTTTTTTTTTTTATTTTTCAAAGTATTGGCAAGGCAGCGTGTTCTCAGGGACGAGCAAACCCAATAGAAAGTTTTGTCTTGTAATAGTGCTGAGTCTTCCATTGCCTGCCAGTGTCTTGATCAATGATTATGAAGTTTCACATGACCTTCTTTAAACGTCCATGAGCATGAAAATCTATCCTTCCGAGCGCCCGCGGGACACGGGCGGGTTCTTGGGAGCAGCTAGATAGCTGGATATCTTGCAAATGGAGAAATAACTCGTCAAAAGACGGCCAGGTGTGGGAATGATTCATTGCAAGTCAAACATTTCGTGACCCTGGGGGGACCAGCAAATTAGCAGTCTATTTTTGCAGTAGTCTGACTCCCAGACTGGCCTCTCAGACAGTCCTGCAGGCCCGGATGCCCTGCAGAAGGATAATTCCTTAGGGAGATCTGTTTCCTTTGGAGAGATCAGCAACTTGGCAGGAGAAAGAGCCCAGGGACTGGATGCAGTTCAGCACTCTCAGCTGATGTGTCATGTCCCTTATGGGACTGGTTCTGCTGCAGGGGATCTCACTAGTTCTGTAGTGGCTGTACTGGTTCTCTCCAGATTTTGTATAGCAAGACTTGGTTTATGTGGACCCACTAGAAAACACAGCTCTGTGTTTTCTTCCTTGGGCTGAACATACCAGCATCATGGCCATATGATGCACTGATTCTCCAATGCACTGATTCCTCCAGCAGGACCAGTGAAGCTTTTTCCTTTTTTCTCAGTGGCTTAATTTTTATATTGGATCAATTTAATAAATGTGCATTTCCATAATGAGTAAGCCTGATGTGAGGGAAGCAGCCTGCAATTACCACTGAATGAAGCGTGACATGAAATTGCCCCCAGCTTGCCCGGTTCTGGCCCTCTTGCTTCTGCCACGGTAACAATGAGCCCTCACTTCAGACTTGCTGCAGAGCTTGCTCGAGAATCTCTTTTTTCTTCAAACCACAGTCCTCCATTTACTCATGTCAGAGGGAGGCAAAATGATACACTTAGGTGATTAGAAATACCTTATTTGTGTAGAACAAGATGCGTGCCTTATTTTGTTTCTTTTGACTGCAGGAAAAATAATTTTTGAGGCACGCTACTGGAGTGGGTTACAGACTGGGGCACAACAACAAGTGCCATTAAGAAATGCTCTGGTGTGTCGTGGCGGTGGTTGAGCTAAGCCCAGGCCAGCCCTTAGCTTCTTGCAGTGAAGACCCCGCAAGAGGGGCAGCAGGGAGGCCGCGTGCTGCGTGTGCATGTGCTGACCGAGCGGCGCGCTCGCGGAGGCACCGAGAGCAGCTGCAGGCGGTGGGAGCTCTGCGATCCTGCCCCGAATTTCCAGCTGCCAGCTCCTACACGACCAAGCTGCTAAGGGAGAGTCACGTGCGTGGATACTTGAGCAAAAAGCTGTTACTTAATATAGTTTTGTGCTTAAAAATGTCCTGTACTTGTCCATGGGGCAGCTTGCCTCTGCTCGTGCAGCTCTGTTTTAATTGCGCTGAGGCCTGCGTGGCAGCGTGGGTTACTTTGCCCCCTCTGTGCTTGAGAGGGGACGGTGGGGCATGAAGAGTGCGTGTGTGACCCCCTAATGGATGTTGCTGAAGAGAATTTCCTGAGCTTATGTCAAGGGTGTGTGTTCATCATGAGTAGGACTGCATCTATCACATAACTTGAGTAGTAATTACTGCGTTATCGTAACTTTGAAGTGGTTTTACTGTGGCATAAATGCTTTGGGCAGAGATGAAGCAGATACAAATGTTTATTTCTCTATTCTGGAAGATTTAGTGAAATGGCAGATTTTTAATTTTGCTTTTGTACAACTGTTATTTCTTAATAGTGTGTGAATTAAATGCAAATGTCCTGGAAGAATTTTCTTGCATTTGATATTGTTTAGTTCAGTGAAACAATTATGTTGCTTGTTTCATGTTATGTTGTTCAAGAAGTTTGAGTTCACACAGATAAGGAAATAAGGTCTGGTCCCTGGAGGGTATTTAGTAGATGTGGTTAGACGGTGGCAAACACTGTCAAGTATCTATTGGCAGGGAATTAAAAAAAAAAAAAGTGTTGTACTTAATTGCTATCCATTTCTAGATGACCATTCCCCCACCTGCTTGATAGCAGCGAGCATTTTCAAAAGAGCCTTGTTTTATTGAGTCCTTTTGATCAAGTCTGCATTATCCACAGAGATCACCAATTGTGTGTGGTTATATTGTTACAAAAACATGTTTTAAATAGAGTAGAATGAATTTATTTTACTGATGTCTAATGAATCTTTACTTTACATGTAGTATCTGTGCATGTTCACTGGTTGTCTACTCTTTCTTCCAGTGTGGTCTTTCCCAAACATGCTTAATGTTTTCTCTTCATTAGGGAACTTCACAGACCTTTTTTTTTTTTTTTTTCTTTCCTTAGTCCTATAGTTATGCAGTTTATTCCTGTTAACTGCAACTGCGTTTCTGTTTTTGTTCCTGGTTGCAGGAACTCAAGCTGTCAGGAGACTATCTGAAGTCCTTCCGCTTTCAAATAAGGGAGTTTGTAGACTAATGCGGAACTATCTTGAACTGTTGAACTTGACTAATGTTAAACTTGACTTCTTAGTCAGGGACCTATTTCAATTTGATTATTTTTGTTCTCTGGAAGAGAGTTGTACAGTAGTTTCTGTCTGACCCATTTAATTGTTGGAAGAAATGTGATGCCTGCCTCTTGCCATTCTGGCAGCCTCACAGAAGGGGTAAGTTATCCTGCACGTCCTAGCTTGCCGGATGGATGACATGATCTCTTTAACCAGATAATCGGGAAGCTGCTGCAATATTTGGGGTTCACTGTGCTAGGCAGGTCCTCTGTTCCTAGATAAAGAACTTTAGTCCGTTTACAGCAAAAAAAAAATACCAACCTGCAAACTTATTGCAGCCTGTTGCTGGTTTTCCTTGCTGCCTGGGTTTCTGCCATCCGCAGGCAGTTCACAGTGATCCACTTCAGCATGCCTTAGGCTGGTGTATCTAAAGGAGGAATGACTCAGGCTTTAGTGTCTGTGTAGGCTTTTGAGGTGCTTCAGTAGCAACGAGTTA
>JAUBNY010000489.1:2209049-2221632 GCA_032275445.1 Crypturellus soui
TGGCATGTGTGTTTGCTGAGTGTTTTTTAGAAATTATCATGCAGATTTTCTTTTGTCCTATATAATGTGAAGTACATTTTTTTTTCAGCCTGGACAGCCCCTGTTTTTGTGTAACAGTTCTGTGTAACAACAGTGTTTTAGCTGGGTGTTGCTAAGATTCAATAGCTGATGTTTTCTTAAAATTCCATGTTACTTTTATTTTTAATTTGGATGAGTTGTTTAGTGTATTTTTAACATCTAAAAGATTTTGAAAGTAGTGCTGCTAGGCTTGATTTTGTTGATAAGCCCCTACTTAATGTTTGATGTGATTGTCATTTCATTTTGAGACGTGAATTTGGAAAAGGATTCAGAAATAGGTACATGAAATATTTTAAGTACCTAGGTGATCCAAACGTTTTCAAAATAAAATTTCACACTCCTACAGGATTGTCTTTTTATCAGGGACAAGTCTATTTTGAGAAACTCATTTGAAACTGTAAATAGTGTATAGGGAGTATCTTTTTTTGTTTTCCTTTTTTTTTTTTTTGATTCAATGTAGTACATTGATTTATTTTTGTTTCCTTTAATTTCCTCCTGGTAACCTGCATTTTACATTCATGTGTGTGAGACCTGCATTTTCAAATATTTTCCTTTATTTTGCTGCCTGGTGTTGGGGCGCCCAGAGAAGCTGCTCTTGTCACGTTCTCGGAATGTTCCTTTCCGCGCGGGATGTGCTGGTTGCCTAGCAGCGGCTCGAGGCGCAGGCTGCAGCAGGCTGCTGGAGTAGCCCTGGGATTTTTCGTTGCTTATGCAGCCATTTTTCTGCTCAGCTTTTCTGCACAAGCTACTTTCTGGTCTGTGGGAAGGGCGTGCATTTCAGGGAATGCAAAATCAGGCTTCCAAAGTGACCCGCTCTTGAATTTCCTTAAATGGTGGAAGAATGGCAGAAGTATGATTAATCCATTTATGCTAACCTTGCTGTGAACTGTTTCACATATTCCAAAGACGTGCTGTGGTATTGCGAGGATTCCCTCACCACTGCGCAGTAGCGCTTGGTATTGCTTCCTGCACTGAACAGTGTAGTTTTCTGCTCTACGCTTGTGAGCAAGGTTTTATCCTTCAGAAAGAACATATCTTAGGTTTTCAGTAGAGATTAAAAATACTGGTTATTCTTTTAGAATACACAGGGGCCATAAAATCATCTTCTAATTCTAAAGAATTGCACAGGTTGTGACCAGTCTGTTAGTACTGTTGCATCTGAGTGAGAACTGGTGATGCTGTGGTGAAGCTGAACGTGCATCTGTGTGACTTGGGTCTTGCTGCCTAGCACTGTTAGCAATTGCTGTTTAACTTTGCCGCTTGGACTGGCGTTCACTAAACTGTGTGTGGTTTTGTTGTATGGCTTGGGCTCTTCTCAGCAGTAGGGACCTGTGGCAACGCTCTGCCACGTGCAGCCCGCGATCCACCGGCCTCTGGGCACGCCGGTGCCTCATGGCACTGGGCGCAGCGTAGTACTAATTTTACTGGGTTAAGCTGTTCAGCTTTATTGTAGATTGTGCTTTGGGTTTGATTAAAGAGATTTGGAAGGACTTGCCTGCTGGATAATGCCATTTCCATCAAAGAAACAGCCTGTAAAGAGCATGAGAAGGCAACGGGATTGGGAACAGCATGGGAAGAGTAGGTTTAGAAGGCACACATCCACTTGCTCTGTTCCTTGTGTCCCCCCAACCAGCTTTCGGTACTTTACTTGAATTTTCAATTGCATAAAATGCTAATATAGACCACCAGGGCTAAGGAAATGTTTTTGGAGCTGCATGGAATTCATGACTCCAGAAATGTCCCTGCCGGTTTTAGACCCGTATTACCCTCCACGGCAGTTCGTGGTCGGCAATCTCATCCTTCCCTCTCGTGAGCTTTGGGGTCAGTAGGGGGCGGCACTGACTGCTGTGTGGGATTATTATTTCCCCCCCCACACCCTTCAAGATACTTTAAAATATAGAGAACTTTCAGCACCGTCTTTACTTGGCCAAAAATAAGTTATTAAATATCTCATGAAGTATATCTGCCTGAAAATTAAGTTTGCAGGTCACAGTTAATAGAGGAGGGCATGGGAAGGGAAGATGTAATTTGGACTTGCATTCAACTTGAAATTTGGGAATGTCGTCCTAGCTTCCTGTGTTACAATGTTCTGCTTCTCTTTGTTACTCAGGCTAAGTTGGAGGGCTGAAACAGAGGAACGTGTTTTTCTTCTCTTTTTCCCTCTAATCATAGTTTTATGTGGAAATATTTCTTGCAAGAGATTAAAGTTACTGCTGTAGAAATGAGTTATTTTAGATTATCTATTTTCAGTAAGATTGTAATGCATATTAAATAGTTTAAATTCTTATATTTACTTAACCATACATCACAGATTTGAAAAATTGAATCCTGACAACTAATTGTGGATGTTTAGATTGAATCCTAACATTTTTTTGGTTTTATCTTTTCAATTGAACAGCTAAGGTCTCTGTGGATTTGAAAGATCATTTTTAGTACCTGGGTTTTGAGTTCTCAGCTCTGACTAATGCTGCATAAAGTTTGTGCAATATAATTGTACCTAGAAATCAGTATTTTGGTGACCGTCCTGAGTAGTCAAGGGGGCAGCCGTGGCTGGTGTCTGTCCCTGTGGCTCTAGTACCCGGTGCTGCGAGTGCAGGGCCGCTCGTGCAGCCCTCCCTTGCCTTAGTGGGAGCGAAGCTCGTACTCTGGGAAATACAGACCTGCCTGGGGACCGAGTCGCTCCTTTCTCACACCCTCCTAAAACTCTGGTAAGCAGCTGTCAGACAGGACTTTTTGCATCTTATCACCAATGACTTTCTCTGGTTTTTAGCGATCCCTCCAGCTGTACTGCCTGGAGCTGTCACCAGACCAGGCAGCAGTTGCAGGCGGCCTTGGACCAGGCGGGAGCGCGGGTCCCCTCTGGAATAACGAGCCAGGCGCTGTGGCGGGAGCGCTAGAGGTGCCTGAGGATGCAGCTTGCGCGGGCTGCGCTTCCACTTGCACTACAAGAAAACTCCTGGGAGGGCAATGCTTGTCTCATGACACTTTGGAAAGGTTCCCGTTTTGTTTGTGGGGTGGATTCCTTTGGAGCAAAAGTGACTGGAAAATAATGGGTCATGGAGCTGCGTGATGAAAATATCACCACAGTTGTGTTCTGGCTTTGAAACAACAGTATTTTGCTGCAGTCGTTTGGCTGGCTCTGTTTGGAAATTAATTTGTTGTCTTGCTTAACTTGGAGAAAAACACCAAGGCCTACGCCACTTCCTGCTGGAAAGCAGCAGCAAGTTACAGAATTGGTGTGTTAATGCCAATTATAAACATAATATTCTCCCAGTGGAAATTTTTTGTGTGCAAGTCTATGGTGGTACGTGGTGAGGTATCCTCAGCCACTCTGGCAAAACAAACCTTTGTGTTGCTGACAAGGCAAGGAAGCAAAATTTGGCTCCAAAACGTTAAAATCAACATTTGTTCTTCAGGAGGCAGCTGCTGTTGCTCACTGTACAGTGCTTCCTCAGTGAAACAGCAGAAGGATTAAATATTTTCAGCCTTGGCGCTCCTTAGAGGGTCTTACTTGGGCTCCACATTTTATTTTGCTGGCACACATTGCTGTATTACTTTTCCTTTTTTTTTTTTTTTTTTTGGGTTTTTTTTTTTTTTTTCCTTTTTTTTTCCTTTTTTCCCTTTCCTGAATTGTGCCCTTGGGATTCTGCATTTCTCTGAGTCTTGTGTGAGTGCCTAGAGAAGGAGGAAGCCCGTTTCCCTCGGGGGTTTACTATAGCCTCAGAAAATCACATTGCGCTCCCTGCTCTGAGCAGGCGCTCGCTTGCAGGGAAGCGTCTTGAGGAAGGATGGCGCTCGGCGCGCGCCGCTTCTGCCCTTGCGGGAGGTGCTGTGCAGGAGCCAGGAGCTGCTCAATGGCCTTGGCGCGGCGCGCTCTGCGGCGGGGGCTGGCAGCAGCTGTTCCCGAGCGGGGCTGCGTGCCACTGCTGCGCGGGCAGGAGCATGGTGACCCTGGGCAAGGGCAGCCTGGCGCGGGCGCACGCCCACCTCTGCTCGCCTGGAAGGGGTCCTGAGGCCCAGGAGAGGCTGCAGCACCCACTGCCGCTGTCCCCGCTCCGCCGTCCAGTGCCTTTGGGTGCAAAACTCGCACGTGAGCGTTAGATCCCACCGCGGTTGTCCGTGAGCTTTGGCGGCTGTTCAGGAGATACAGTATGTTTCAGCATGGCGCTTTCTAGGCTGCTAACTCCAGATAGACTTAACTGTGTTTTTCAAAAGCATTTATTAACTTAATTCCCTTTTGCCTTCTATTTTTAAACTTGCTGCTGTGCGAAGTCTTGCACTTAACCTCCTACACCCTATTATAGACTAAGTAAAACTACTCTCCATATATATATTTTTATTTTAAGGGGAATTGACCAGCCAAGAACAATTGTGTGGAATTTGCAGGAGAAAGGGAACAGGAAAATGGTGATTTTACAAAATGATTTTGAATGTGCCATCACTGAACCTCATCTTTAAATTTTGCCATTTAACGAACTGCAAAAAGTAATCTCTTCTTACAGGGTGCAGGTCCTATTCACACTCTTAATTAAATTTAGAGTTTCAGAGCAAGCCAGAAAGCGTATGACAAGTAAGGTGCCGTGGGAAGCAAAAAGATCCATCCCCAGCGAGAGTGATACTGGTGAGGATGCACCGAGCACTGTGGTCGGGGCCGGTACCTGGAGGAGGGCGGGAAACGGAGCCAGGTGAGCAGTGATAGCTGCTCCTCTGAGCACAGAGAGTTTTGAGAGGTTCTGAGGAGGGGAAGAATAATGTAGACTGAGGATAGCTTGACAGGAGAAGCAGCAGCTAGGGAAACTTGTTTCTTCTTTTTTATTGGACAAATTATAAGTTTAAGTGCAGTAATGGGCTGCCATAAGACAAGGCAAGTGCAGTTCTTGGCTAATACAGGAGTGAGCAGTTAGTTGTGTATGCGGGATAGGGAAGGAGTGCTGCACGGTTCATGTTTTGAAAGTGTGTGAGACAAAGTCTAGACAAGGAAATATTTTGCAGGCCTAAAATTATCTGAGGTTAAAAAGACAACAGCCTTTTTCTGGAACAGTGATCGAAGTCCTTGGAAGCAGAGAGAGGAGGAAACTCAAGTTTCAGAAGTATCTTTGGGTGCAAGCTGAAATTTGGGGGAGCAGCGAAGCTTCTTCCCTTGACCTCCAATCTGTGTGACGAGCAGTTGTTCGTGGTTTTAATCTGGTAGCTTTGAAGCTTCGTGTGTTTAGGAAAGTTTGCTGCTGCAGGTAACGTAGAGCTGTGGTGCTGGTTCCTGCCTCCCTTACGAGAGGAGACCAAAGGCTTGGCACGTGGCGCTTAGCAAACGCGACTCGGGGCGTCTACGGGAGCTGTACGCACTGTGGGACAGCAGTGGCACGAGACCAAATGGGTGCCTGCTGGCGCTGGTTACTTCAGCTGGGAGGAGGGTTGTTGCCTGGCCCATCCAAGAAGTGGGATTCCAGCAGAGCCGTCTGTGGAGCAGGGGAACAACGAGAAACTCGTGGGACTTGGAGGTGTGAAGGAGACCTGTGTCGAGGTCACCCATAGTAGCAGGGACTGCAGGCTCAGGAGGCCAGAACCACCCTTCTGGGTCTCCCCTCCCAGTGTGTCCTGCTCTGCTGTGGAGCTCCTTTATTTATTTTTATTTTTTCTTTTGTTTTTCTTGTTTGTCTTCTATACTAATTATGACAAATGTTAGAACTGAGAATGAAAAGTATTCTCCAAACTTCTTTCCTGACATATAATAGCTATATGTGTTTCATGAATGATAACAGTAACTATTTAGTGTTGTGCTTTTCATTCACTAAGATACTCAAGGTTAATGCGAATGTTTTAGCCAACCTGCCTCGCAACAGCTGCGCACAGTGCATAGTGCTTCTCAGCACAAATGTGCTGCCAGGAAAAATTTCTTCTGTGGTGCTGGAAGTGATTAATGATGTCATTTCAATGCCGTGAAAGTAAAAGGGATAATGCTAAATTTTATTAAACTTTAAAAATATGCTTTCAGAAGTATATGTAGATACGAGCATGTGTGTATATGCAATAATGTGTCTGTTTTCCTGTTTTTAAATTTCTCCAGGTATACGTGGAATTTGATGACCTTGAATGGGAAAAACGAGAATGGGTTAAAGTTTATGAAGATTTTGCAACGTTCTTGGTGGAGTACCAGCTGGTCTGGGCGAAAAGAAAGGACCCAAGCCAGACTCAGGGATCAAAGATCAAACAAATTCAATGGCCTGCATTGGTAAGACACTTGAGCAATAGTATTTATTAAACTATTTTACTCTGCTTAATTTTGGCTATGGTAGGGGGAACTGGGGAGCATGAGGCGAGGAGGGGAAGAAAAGGATTATAAAATAATAGAGTGTGTTTGTAGTTACTTAATTTTGAAACAGCTGAGAGTGCTGCAAAATGAGTTTCTTTCAATGGTGTTGATAAAGCTAACAGCACTTTCCATGGCTAAAGCATCTTATAAATATCAGCTTACTAGCAGCATGTCGCCCTGCTCTATGGAGGATTGAATTTAGGGTGGAAAACAAGCCCCAAAGCTTGTGGTACCTTCTTTGTACGTGTTTCAGCATATGCAGAATTTGGGTCAAAGTTGAGAAAGATGAGAAAACTGAGCAAAGATCAACCAAGTGACATAATTGCGCACCTAGATTGAGGTGATACTTGTGACTCTTTATCTCTGGATTGATGCCCAAACATTCAAGCTGCTGAGAGAACTGCTAGGAAATTGTACCCCTGTCTGACAGGCATTTAGACAGACTTGGCAAATGCTAAAGATCTGAAGATATAAGCTAACAAATACTAAATGTGTATTTCTCTTCTCCAAATTCTAAATTCTTCGGAAGATCCAAGTACTTCTGAGACTTTAGGAACACATTATACTAAATGTTTTTCCTTGTAGAGCATGGGGGAAGAGGGTTCCTGCACTGGTAGGTGAAAAGGGGGGGGAGTTCCAATAAATTTGTTAGAGTGATGAAGGTGGGACACTATTAGGTATATTTGATGTTAGTCTTGCATCTGTAATTAAGTTCTGAGATTTTAAAGAACTTGTTATAAAAAGAGTTTTTTTTTCCTTTCAGATTTTAGCTCTCTCTCTGCATTTCAGTTAAAATATTCCTTTCATGTTCTTGTTGCTGGGGGCTTGATGGACTTTGGAAATGCTATTGCATGATTAGTTTTCTGGTGCTGTGGTTGGAATCATCATTGTGAAGGCCATATAGCAGGCTGTCTGAGGAAGCTCAGTGATGGAAGAAATGCATAGATTGTGTAGGATGGATTTACCTTCTCTTCAGTTAATATTCACACTTGACTCATCTTGTATGCTAATGTGCTGAAGTAAGGCTAACATTCTGGGTGCACAAGCTGTTTCATAAACTTGGATCTTCCAGCAAATTTCTTGTTCATTGTTAGTATTCGTTAGTAGTTATTGAGCAAGAATTTTCACTTCTAGGGAGTCATGTTTCTTGCTCTTTAGAACCACTTACGTCTCTTGGATTGAGATTAATATTCTAAAATCTGATTTTAGATCTGATTAATATTCTAAAATTCTAAAAAATGTATAGATTATTTATACACTTTGACTGTTTTATATATCTTAAATTTCACCATCTAGGATACAGAGATCCTTCTTGGACTTAGGAATGTAGGAGGAGTGTATTTCTAGAATGTGTTTTAGTCTGGTTGCTGCTGATCTTGTTGCAGAGATAAGTATGTTGTTGTCCAACATGGTATTTCAGGGGCACCTTCTCACTTAAGGCCTTTTTCAGACTTGGTCTGGTCTAGTGCAAATAGAGATGAGGGCAGAGTTCTGTCCGGACATCTCTATTTTATGGATTTTCTATTCTTGCCTTAATATTCTTGCTCTTGAGGTAGCTAATAGGCCCGAGGAAGAAAGTTTCCAAAGGATCCCCTCCTGCTCCTATGTTTATACAAAATAAAATCATACATTTCCAAGTGGGGCTCAAATAGCTTGTTAGGTTGCAGTTTCCTCATGATAAAGGTGACAGGCTCTCATCATTTCTGCTTGGTCCTGCCTACAAATGTGCTAACATGTGTTCTCTCTGAATCAAACCATTGCACTCGCCTGCATTCCAGAAAATCTCTATTTGAAGGAAAATACAGATATAGAATACAGAC
Source organism: Crypturellus soui (assembly GCA_032275445.1). Taxonomy (NCBI): domain Eukaryota; kingdom Metazoa; phylum Chordata; class Aves; order Tinamiformes; family Tinamidae; genus Crypturellus; species Crypturellus soui. Next base: position 2,217,258 of record JAUBNY010000489.1, read on the forward strand.
TTGTAAGTTAGAGCAGTCGTTCTGTAGATACCTCCCAAAATTGTGCTTTATATCTTGTCCTCAAGGTGAGGATCACTGTGCTGAACACGCAAGGCCTTGGGGAACAGGAGATACTCCTTTGGGCATAAGACTTGGCTCTTGGTTTCCAGAATATCTCAACGCTCTGATGTAGTGAAGTGAATGACCTCTATGAAGAGCTCTTTTCTTAGAACAAAACTTACTAAAGATGAGAAAACAATGGAAGTGGTGGTGAAAACTTAGCCGTATGATGAGAAGAATATCCATCACTTAATAGTAAATGAGCACAAAGTCCTGGCTGCAGTTTGCTTCATCGTATCAGTGACTTTCTGGTGATGTTGGCCTAGATAGTGGTTTCTGGTCTGCTTTGCAAGCATGTGTGGAAGAGACACCCTTTCATGTTGTTGTTGTGTTGACTTTCCTGCTTGTGGGATGATTTCTCTGGACAGTGGAGGCTGGTATAACTGCAAATTTGAAACACTGTATGTGAGATGATGTCCGGAGCTAGGGACAGAAGAGATTCTTTGCACAGTCTGTGCATCCTTGCAAAAGTGCAGTTTAACTGCTCCAAAGAATGTAGGCATTAATTACAGCATTTCAGAGTTGAAGCCCTGCTCAGCTATGCTGGGTACATTACAATCATAAAAGAAAAAAAAACTTGTCCCTATTTTAGAGAGTTCACAGGCTATGTAAGAGATGCAAGTAAATACAAATAAACAAGGAAACAAGTGATGTCAGCATGTGTGTGGCCTAGATATTAAGGAAAAGTGTGTTTGCCAGTGTCAGTGGAAAAGAAAACTTCTTGGCCAACGGAGTAGCCAAGGGAGAAATTAAACTGTGAATTTTGAAAATTTAACACATGGGCAATAAAAGAGAGTGGCGTGTCTTTATTCATTGCGAGATTAAGAAAAGTTGCTTATAAAATGTCTTGGAGCTTCTAAGCAAGTGCCTTGTTTTGCTCAACAAGGGGTGGTGTGGGTAAAAGAGGCAAAAAGAGGGGAATGCAGTGATGAAAATAATGGTCTAGGAGAATTATCAGTGCCTTATAAGTGATGCAAAACTGACTTTGAATTCCTCAGGAGTCAACTTTGAAGCAATTGAAATGATAGATAAGAATTTTAGAACAGTTATGTTTTAGGGAGAGTTAACCTCCCAGCTTTAGAAATAGTCCGAGTATTAGAGATGGTAGAGAGTATTAGGTGAGTATTCAGATGGTAGAGATCAGCAATAAAATTATACCTAAAATACAGTTCACACTTTAGCAGTATGGTGGTATCTGCTCAGCAGTCAACAAGGGAGACAGAAGTAAGTGTGTGGGCTGGGTGACAAATTGTAGCCAAGATTTTAACTTGGACCATGTACTGCACTGCTTGAGCTGTCAATTTGAGTTTAATTACTATGTCTCTAATTGCACATAAAAGTATCTAGCAATAAATATAGATGGAGGAGAAGAGAGGAGTAAGGAGAGAATTCTCTAGAGATATCTTAAAAAGAGTAACAGAATAATGTGAAAAAGCAATATAAGGTAAAAGAACTAGGAGAGGACACTGCTGAGGAAACTGAAATAACCCTTTTTTATTTTTAGCAGCATCAAGTCTGTGTGTTCAAGGCATAGAAAGGTGTGGACTGAGTGTTGACTTTTTATGGGGGAGGGAATGGGATGCTTGGAAACTTCAGTAATGTGCTGAAATGAAAGTCTACAGATAGAAAAGAAAGAAACTCAATACAGCTGTTCTGGGGCATGCTCTGTGAACCTGGAAAGAAAGTAAGGGAAGAGGAGTATGATTGTAATTGAAAATGCAATTAGGGGAAAAGGAATTCAAGATGGATAGATTACAGCAAGTTTATACTTCAAGGAAAAGGAGAGCCAGGACAATGCAAGTGTTAGAAAGAAAATGGAAAGTGAATGTAGTGAGTGGGAAAACACTTGAGGAATTTCTATCCTTAAAATAAGAAAGGAAGGAGACTACTATAGAGCAGGGAAAGAAAGTATTTTATGGCAGCTTCCTTTCAGAAGGGACTGTCAGTCTTGCACGGGAGTAGAAGCCTTTGCAGAGAAGGATTTGATAGAGTCAAATAGACTGGGGAATGGTTCTTTCAGATGGAAGGGCAGAGCTGGATATGGAGCAAGTTACAGGCACTCACGATAGGTCAGTGTTTGTGTGTGTTCTTCTGGATGCAGTTTGTTTTGTAAAGCATGTGCCTGTTACACCAATGAATAAAATAGCGCTGCCTCTTGAGTTTGCTTGTGAATTCAGTATGAATTCATGTATAACAAAGCAGAAGAAACCATCCTAATTCTCTGATGGTTTGAATATGGAAGCTGTTCTGCACTAGCTATGCAGTAGTGTTACAGCACTCATCCTGACACGGAGGGTGGCCCATGACTTCCATTGCTGGAAAGTCCTGTGATCACTTGAGTATCACACCCAGTTTCAGTGCTGGCTTACAGCAAGAGCCTGTTCTTTTGTACATTAGTGAAGAGAGTCTGTACGCATTAAAATTAAAGACAAGATCACATGAGGAGTTCCTAAAAATGTTTGGTTCCTAAAGGAACCCCACCTTCTGCCAAAAAAAAAAAAAAAAAGGCTACGTCTGTCTGCTTGTCTCATTTTTTCTTGGAATAAGTGAAGTCATTGCTAAACCAGTGGCTTGAGAAGAATCTTTGCTGGGACTCTGTCCAGCGCTCAGCAAGAATCAGGCAGTAGACAGGCTTAAAACCAGGACGAAGACTCAGCCTCCACTGGCAATGAGTAACTCTTTTCTACTGAGAATCTGGAGTTGATTTGCAGCGGACAGTGCTGCTGCCGCTTGTGAAATGGGCGTCTTTAGGCTGTCCTCATACTGATGAGGAGGTGGCGGTCTCATACTGAGGAGGAGGTGGTCTCCTCATTAGATCGTTGTGATGCCAACGTGCACCATTAACTGGCGTGATTGTTGCAGGTGCTCGACTTACCATTCGGTAATTAGTAGTTAGCACAACTGAACAGAGTGCCTTGTGCTGCTTGCCCCAGTAAAAGGCTAGAGGTTTCTTCACCCTTCCTCAAAATCTAGCACATTGCTTCTCTCTGGGTGTGGGTAAGGGGAGGGTAAGGCCCCGTCCCTGAGTGAGAGGAGGGAGGGTGCTCACGGTTCAGCAGCTGTTCCCATCCCTGCTCAGTGCATCTGTGTTGGCTGAGGAGGAAGGTGTGGCTGTGCTGTGCTCATCTGTACCAGCTGATGCTTCCAGAACCTTCAGGTGCATTCCCTAAAATCATCTGGTCTTTGCGCCGCAGCAAAGATTTGCTTCTTGAGCAAGTTTTGCAAGTGCCTCATGCTTTAGTAAGTTTGGTATTGTTTACAGATTTCGATGAAGTGAAACAGCCCTGCCCCTTCAAGACTTCCCACCTCCCTTGCTTGCTGTTACGGGACAGTACACAACTCTCCCGCTGTGTCCTTGGCACCTCAGCAGTGGTCTTGCTGTTTCAGATGTTAACTTGCTGCTTACCCATCACTGCCCGTTCAATTAGTCCACCAGAGCCTATTCTCTTTCCTCCTAATACCCTCTGCAAATTGAAGAAAACAGGTATGCACCACCAGATGCTGCAGATGCTGAAAATTTTCAAGTCAATAAAATCATAGAACAGGATTACTAGGTATTTAGAGAATAAGACGGAGAAAATTATCTGCCTCAAGAGTCACTAAAACATGTAAAAGTGTTAGAGACATTTTAGATTTAAGGGGCAGAAATTTTGCTTCGAGAGAAACTGACCAAAAACTAATACGTGGGGTTTTTTTCAGCCTTTTTTTTTTTTTCCCTACACCTGAACTCCACCGTTTGTATACCTTGCTGAATTGGGGAAGTGATAAGATCCATACAGTGGAGGAGAAAATGCCTGGGAGGCTGTCAGCTGTTTGGGAAAGATACAAGGCAATTTAGGTCTTGGGGAAGAGGGAAATTAAGTAGCTGACTCAGCAGAGCATAAGTGACCTGATTGTGGTGCCTTGTGAAAGACAGGAACGTGCAGGAGCAGCAGTTGGAGGTGGTTCAAAGAAGACTTAGCTGGCGAGTATGTTACTCGAATCTTCCCAGCGAAGGTAACTGTCTCGCAGTACCACTTCCCGCCTGTGTACTTTGGCACTCACTTTTAGAACCTGCTGCTGCCCGGGAGTCGCTGCTTTGCCCAGAGCCTGGCCTTCGAAGCAGAGGCCATCCCTGCCCCGGATGAACAGTAGTAAACAGAAATCTCTCCTCAAATGCTCCCTTGTGAAATGTGTGTGTTGTCCTGTTGCTTTCCCTTTGAAAAGAGTGATGAAGTTGACAGCGACTTTACTTTTTTTGACTTACATTTCTGCACAAGGAAGATCTGTGTGTGTG
>JAUBNY010000489.1:2221732-2253268 GCA_032275445.1 Crypturellus soui
TTAATGCCAGTTTCATTAAGAGGAGTAACCTGTGCAGTTAGTATTGTCAAAATTCCAAATTAATTTGAGTATGCTTCAGACTTTAGTTTTAAAATGACAGTAGCACAAATATTTTGATTTATGTACCTGGGAGTTGCTATGGCAGGTCCTCTAGAGAAAGCCTCTTCAGTGTGTCACAGCATCCTGAAGGTCTCAATGTCAGATTCTTTCTTGCTGGTAAGGCACTTTTCCTTGTTCTCCAGGAATTGCAGAGAATAAATAACTAGATCCTGTTCAGCATCCTTCATGTGCAACATCAGGCAGCAGTCTTGCTTGGATGTGGTGGTACCACTTCGAGTAGTTCAGAAGATAGGTAGCAGCAATGTAAAGGCCAGTGGTAATTTGGATGTATTTTGATAAAAGAAATGACCACAGTCCCCTTAGGGCTAACCCGTTTGGGTAGCAGTAGCAGGACAGCCACAGTTGCAGCCAAGTTCTGTGCTAGGATAATTGCTCACACTTGGATTTTTATAACTGGTGCTGAATCCCACACTGCCAGGCTTAGACTCCTCTTTTTTTAATCCAAAGCAGCTAGTTTAAATTTAGTCGAGGTAGATCTGAGCTGCATTCACACTTTCTGCAGTTTCCACAGACCTATTCCACACTTTTGGAAGTGGAGTTGTGCTGAATCTGCTGGACTGGACTGGAAAGTATTAAGGTCTTTGATTTTCATAATGCTGAATTGGTTGTGTCTGGATAAAGATGGGCAGTCAGTTAGGTCCTATATGTCAGGGTAGGGTCCAAATTGTGCATTTTGAGAAGTGTCAGGTGTTTAAAGGAAGCTTAGAATGAGAGCAAATCCTTCACTTCCACCTTAATTTTGGTTATTGGCAGCTAAGCAAGACAACTGTTTCCTCCAGGGTCTCCTTGTCTGTGGAGTGATTTTGCAAAACAGCACTCTTGTCATGTTACCATTTTCTCTGCCCATATTTTAGCTTCTTTCAACCCCCGCAGAACAGGTTCCAGTGGAACAATAGTATTCTCTTTGTTTATGGGGATTTCTTCTAGCACTTTTGTTGCTTTCTATGGCAGGAGTAGCCGATCTTGTAACTGAGTATTTTCCTTTAGCAATTTGGAGAACCAGAGGCAGTGGTGGGGAGCATTTGCGGTACTGGACTTGAAAGGAGAATTGATAGCACTGGGAGCGAAGCACAGAAGATTTTAGTCCCCTGAGCCTTGGGAGTGTTAATGCTTGAGACAAAAAGGAAATTCACATTGGAGAAGTTTCTGTACTTCATGGAGTATTTTGTGGGGTGGATGTGTTAGTTGTGTCTGTAAGTGGATTGTCAGGAGGGAAGGAGGTTGTCTCCTTCATGTATCATACCACAGCTTGGAAAAAACTTCCCCTTGGCAGCCCAGGGTTTGGTAATACCTTGTAAACTGTTTCTGTTTGCAAACAGGTAAATAGATCCTTTTTGGCTCTGTCTGTTATGGTTTGAGAGGAATTTAACCACACACAAGGCAAAAAAAAGAAAAGAAAAAAAAGGATCAGCAAGCTCTGTGCTCTGGTGTGTACACCCATGTGCACACACATGCTCTCCAGCACTATGCAAAAATGTTGTGGTAGTAGGTTATAGTTATACTGCACTCTTGTGAACTAAGCAGAGATGCAAGTGAGAATGAATTGCTGCTGTTTACCACTGTTAAGCATTGCACTTGCATAGCATTGATCAATAGGTAGTTTCCATTTATAGAAACTTCTTCACTGGCAGGTGCTGCAGGACTTCAGTTACTGTAAAACAGATTAAACCAGGTATTTGCAGCAAAAAGTAGTCTTTTTTGTTTTTCCTTTTTCACTGATGCTAAGGCATTATCAATGAGTTCTACATGATGCATTTATCATGAACAGCTCTTTGCTTTTTCATCATACGTGCCAGTTTCTTGCAGAGCACAAAAGATTCAAAGTTTCCACAGCAACCTCATTTAATGCTCATGTTCTTCTAGCAAATATCTGATGATGTACTAGATACATTTTAAAAATAAAAATGTTATCTTCACTTCTGGAGAAAACTGAGCACAGGAAAAAAGTCCAGGAGCCGACTATTCAGTTATTAGCAAGTCAAGTCTAGGACTAGAGATGGCAAATATACTTCCAATGACTCCCCAAAAGAAAAAGGAAATTTAGAAGGAGTTATGTGTTTTGTTTGCTGTTTTGTTTTATTTTACAACATATGTCTTGTAAGGTTGATGGCAGCCTTAAAGAAAGGATGAGCAACATTGGTTCAATCTCATTTCTTTGAAGCTTGTTGGGTATTGAGGAGCAACCACTTTGTCGTATCTGTGGTTTTACCAGCATTTACAAGAATCTTCCTTTCTACCCATGAGTTGCATGGAGTATCCACATAAAGGTAGAAATGACATACAGTGAAACCCACCTTTTTGTTTTGCTGTGAAGCATGAGGGTTGCTTCGACAGTAGTAGTATTAATACTTTATTTTTTTTAAGTTTAAGTGTAAAATATATTACTTGGAATGATATCAATGTAACACTAAAATGTAAATCTGGAGCCAAAATAATCCCAGAAAAATATACATTTAACTGACTTTGCAAGCTAACCCTAAGTCCTGATGATTTTTATTCCACTGACTAGGGACTGGATCTTCAATTGCAAATAATATCCTTTAGCAGTGATTAATGTTTTACTAGAGAAACACGGCTGACCTCTATTGACCCGGAGTACGTCTGACTTCTTATTTACGGAGAGATGAATTATTAACACAATTAACGATACAGTGTTTGTTTTTTGGATACTGACTGTCGTAGGTTTTACACCAGTCATAGTTGTAAAGTGTTTTATTAAGGTTTTTGGTTTTTCATTAGCTGCTTTTCTCTTCCCTTTTGATTGCTTTATGAAAAAGACTTGGTGCATTAGTTAAGCAATTGTCAGAAACCTACATGAAGCTTTGCTCTTTAATTTTTTCAAGAACTGTTTAAGGAAAAAAAGCATTTTTAAAATTTATTGTATATCATTCTGAGAACTTTTCAACCAAATATTTTAATTTGAAACCTCCTTTCAGTTTAAGACTAAGATGGAGGGTAAGTACCTCGTTTCTTCTAATAAATCATGCAGAATTATACTTCTGCTCAGGGAAGCTATTTGAGATGACTTTGAAAAATTCTTATTCAAGTTCTTTGCTGGGATTTTTAAATGCATATGTTGAATTGCTACATACTATATTAGTATCATCACAATGGGAACAAAATACTTTTTCGTAGGGCTGATTCGGTGGCTGCAGTTGGGATTACTGTAACATTTAGCTGAATCCTGAAATGAGTGAAATAGTGCGCTTGGAGTTGGCTGATGAATGTAGCTGTTTTGAAAGTAAAATGATAAAGCTATATTTTAATATGAATGCAACCAAAATTCATTTGTGCTTTATACAGTCTTTCATATCGACTTGTTAGTAATTGCTTTTGTAGAGAATAGCGCTCTCATGCATTTTCACATACTTGCCTGGAAGAGTCTGCATTCATTTAAACCAGTGATCAAGTGTGACCTGCTAACACTGCAAAAGCCTGTTGGTTTTATTTCCAGTATTTCTGTGTTCCTGCTGGGCTTTTTTTTTTTTTTTTTTTTAACTATTCTAAACTTACACTTTTAGTATTGATTTGTAAATGAAAATTAATTGAAAATTTTAAAGTTAATTTAAATTTAAAGCCAACTTTTCTATTTTGAGCATCTAAAGTATTTCAGGTATGTCTGGACATGTCTTTATAGCTTGCAAAAAGGATGTTTTGAAGATGCATGAATACGTAACTCCCTTTGAGAAACTGACCTCCGTAGTAGAGGATTGAACATGAAGCCATGAAGTTATCTTTGTGTACGCATGGGTACAGGTACAGATGTGCTCATGTACACGTTCTGTTTACAGTGGCACTTCTGTAAGGGCAGAGTTGGATCCTTGCTGAGTTTTGAGGCATGTTGCTGGTAGATTTAATCCCCAACACTGCACGGTACCTCCAGCTCTGAGTGCATCCTTCTACGGGTTGCTTCAAACAGAACAGATCGATCATGTTTTACTGTTGGGGCAAGAGGCATTTACAAGCTGAGTTGAGGGCTCTTCTAGAATTTGCTGTTGACCCTTTATTGTCAGGGATGGCAAGCAGAGCTATGCGGGGTTGTCTCTACGATGGTCTCTAATTCATGCAGGGAAATTGAAGAGTATTTTGGGAAATTTACTGAAGAGGGTGTTAATGCAGGGAAGTCTCTTGGAACTGTATCATGTCGTAAACAAAGCTAGAACAGGATCACTGTGTGTGTTCCCTTAATAAGCAATTGGCACTTTATACCCGTTTTCCTGCTTGTTCCTAAGACACATCTGTGAAGAAGGTCGTTCTGGGTTGGAATCGGGTTTGGTTTGTAGCGAGCAGTGGTTCTGCTGGGCGTCCCCTGCAGAGCCTGGCACTCTGTGGCCATCGAGGGGGCCCTCGTGTCGGTGGCGGAGCTGCTGGCCACCGCGGGGGCGTGCGGCCGGGGCTCGTGCTGCTCCAGCACCAGAAAGCGCTGGGCTTCATTTGCAGTCCGAGAGATTGGGGGTGGCTTTTAGATGCCTCACCAGTGCGGGGAGTCCACAGAGTTGCTGTGAGCCTTCCTTCCTTCCTTTTCCTCCTGCTCTGAAATGTGGTCGGGTGGAAGTGCGTCTCTGCTATTGGTGTGAATTTGCACCCATTCATGCCTACTTCAGATATACGTGATCTCAGAAGAGCGTTTTTTCCCTCACAAAACTTAATTTCTTTGCTATCTTGTTAACAGTTTTGGTCTTCTGTTATTATATATGTAAGGTATGTGTGTGTATGTATGTATATATAAAAATATATATTTTGGCAGTTAGTCAACATATAAGCATTGTGGTATGCATGCTGTAGGAGCATGTTATGCTCATAACAGGGCTTAATGGCATTCCTAATTAATTGTATGGTTTTTCTAAAACCAGCTCTTTTTTTGCATTGCTATCGAAATACCCCGGGAACTGTGATTAATCATATTTTGGCAGGTGACTGTGAAATTACTGCCATTGCCGTCGAATGTTGATTTCAACGTCTCGGGCTGCTGCGGTTGCACAATCCTCTGATGAGAGACGTACTTGGAGTTCCTTCAATACAAATGACATTGCTGGCACTCATAAGATTACGTGCTGGATTATTCAGATAACCATTGCACCTTTTAAACTTTCCTCTGAATATCTAAACCCAGGTTCTTTTTGAAGCTGGAAAATGGCCAGCGCTGTCTATTTATACTTTACAAATACCCCTAGAGAGTACAAAGGAAAACAGACCCTGCGGCTGCTCCGTATGGCTGGACAAAGGTTAACTCCATTGCGTGGCGTTGGACTCGTCCTATGGCCATCTGCCCTTCTGTAATATTGTGTAGGAAACCCTTAGCTGTCAAGGGAATGAGAGCGCTACAGCTGATGGCAGCCTCTAGCGTCTCCTTGTGCTTTCTAGATAACCTCTCTGCTGGGTCTTTGGTTATTATTTATAGCAAATTTCAGATAGCAGAGAAGACGTCTTGGTATTTTTTCCCCCTCTGCTTTTTTTATAGGATTCTTGACGCTTCCTTTTATATTTTCATGGCATTTTAATATATATTTCAATATGCATTTTTGCAGTGTCTCACTTTTTTTTTTTTATCCAGCTAAATAGTTTAATAATTTTTAATTATTTTAGTTTAAGTTTAATATAAAGATTAAGTTTACTAAAAAGAAAGTACTGGGCTGTTGTTGAGCTGCGGTTATTTTAGATAGAAGAGAAGACTTATCAAAGAGAGAGTTCGAATTTTTTTTCTGTGTTTTATTTTAAAGTTTTTTAAACTGATTGTAACCTGGGTGTTAGCATGTATGTTGTATGCCATTTGTGAATTTAAAGTGCTATCCACATCTTGTTTCTTAGTGTTTCAGTACAGTTTTACTATGTGATTGAATCTAGATATTTTGTAATTGCCTTTAAGGATTTAGTCTTTTGGAATGAACAAAGAGATTTGTTTATATCCATAAATGAAAGATGAAGATAGGAAATAACAAAAAAGTTGCTGTAAGATTTATAAAACACAGTAAATTCTGAATATTGTTACTAAGTTGGCTAGCAATAACATATTGACTATATTGACTATTAAAAAAAGACAAAAATAACTTTTTATATCAGATTTCTTATGGAAAAAAATCATTAAGCTAATGGAGACAGTTGCTTGCTGCCTGAAATTCTGCCATGATCCGGCATATTGGTAACCATGAATGCAGGTAAGAATGAGCCATTTTAATTCATCAGAAACTGAAGGTCATTTTTGGAGTTTCACAGCTAGATGAAAGAATATGGGAATGAACAGGCCGCAGATTATAATGACTAGAGCCGCTGTCAGCTTCGCCGAGGGCTTCAGGGCTCGAGGTGCCCTGGCTCAGAGAAGATAAGAGGCAAGAATGGATAAAGCCTTCTGAAAGGCAAATCTGTTGTGCAAGTGTTAATATATTCCCTTCCCCACCCCTTCCTTTCCCCTGTGGCCGTACTCAGCTCACCCGACCGTATTTTGGGCTTTCCTGCCTCATGGAGGAAACCCGGGATCTGGTTGTCCTTTGTTTGACCCTGCTCGGGCTCTCTTGCAGGATGGGCGCCCTTGGTGGGACCAGCTTGGAGCTGCGGAACAGTTGTACAGCGGGGGAAAGCAGAGTTCCTCAGTGCAATTCAGTGATCAAGTTCCAGAGCAAAAAAAAAAAAAAAAAAAAGAATATTTCTACTGTATGTAGAGGAAGGATGACAATTTTTAAATTTTATGTTTTATTTTTTGACCACTTGGGTGTAGACTTGGCAGTGCTCTGCTTCAAGAATATGCTCTGCTTTAAGGATAACAGGGGAATTTGCCTGTTAAATTAAAAAAAAAATCATTCCCTCTCCTTTCCCCCTGCTAATGTGACACTTCTGCAGACTAGCACATGCGGAGATTTGCTTGCAAGCTGTTAGTATCTTTAGGTTCTTCCAACCATGAAGGCTAGAAACATAATTTTCTTATTAAAAAGTTATTTCCTCAAATGTAGTAATAAAAAGTACATTCTACTGTAATTTCTTAGGATTCCTAGGCATAGAAATAAGAATCCCCCCGTTTCTTGGCTGAGTTCCTCCTCCGATAAGATCTAAGCAGTCATCCAAGTATGTGGCTGTAGACTGTAACATAACTTTTTGTCTGCTTGTGGGTGTGGATGGCTGCTGGCTGGGAAAGGAGGACGGGTTTGTGTCCTCCTCTGCCTCCAGGATGCGCTGGTTGTCTGGACGGAGCAGGTTACACTGGCAGGAGGTGTTGCCTGCACCAGGGAGGCATCAGAGCTCTGCTTAAACAGCTCCTGTTTGGTTCTGGGTTGAGTAGTGCCTGGTTTAATCCTCTGCTGCTTTTTGACAAGACTGCAAGGAGTATTAGAGCTTCTAGAGCTCTCTGAGAGGCGTTTGTGGGAGGGAGGTTGCTGGCAAGAACGAAGTTTGGAGTTGGAATTGGTCTGCAGAGTGCTGGAAAAGCTTGAATGTGAGAGGAGTTACAGGGGGTGGAAGTGCAGAAGTCTTCTTGTGCTGTTTGCCATTCCTTCTGGGGGCTTTTTGTTTTTTGTTTTGGTATCCACTTTAATTTATCTAGATTGAATTTATTAGCATGTAAGAATCAGTTTCCAGCAGTTGCTTCACTTTCCCTCCCTCCCTGAGGCCAGGATGAGGTACAGACTTACACGCCTGGCTTTTTCCGGCGACTGCTTGTTAGAATATACAGTCTTGTTTAACATGCAGGAAGCTGATGTAGGAGGTCACTGATGTCCGAGGGGGAGTCTGTTCTCACGTCAGTGAGAAGAGACTGAAGTTGGTTCAAATTATTCTGCCTTTTCACCAAAGCACATAGGTCCTAGCTGCTCACATTCAGTCCAGGTGGGGTGCTGAGCCCCAGCGTGCCCGCAGAAGTCCTGGGCCCTGGATCGCCGGGGTCAGAGCTGTGCAGCTCTGGATCCTTCATCCCTCTTGTGCTGTTCAGCTGTCGCTTCTCAGCACTGGTGTCTGCCTCGTGCTCCAGGGTGTGAATGCCTTTTATGTCCGTGTGAGAGAAGGGATGTTGGTTGCGGGGTCAGGCTGGGGACAGCGGAGCAGCAGCTTCCCGGCTGCTGTGCACCGCAGCGCGGTTGGTGAGGAGCCGCTCGTGTACGTGGCCTTCGTGCTCGCCCGAGGACAAGGTTTCTGTTTGTGCAGTTACTCTCCGCAGCCGCTTGCTCCGAGCGCGATACCATGTTCCCATAGTCCGTGCGCAAGATCAGCCATGCCTGTTATTGCACAGCCCGTGCGCAGCCACCACCAGTCTGCTCTGCTCGCACGGTGCAGCCTGTGCACGTGGTCCCATGGGTGTTTGCAAGGGGGCTGCCTGGGTGCCCGGCCTCCGTAGCTCCTCTGTGTGCTTGAAACAGCAAAAGCTGTCTAAGTGCGTATTAGAGCTGATGCTGATGGTCGTAGTTTGACAAAATTTTTATTATTTGTAGAAGAAAAGGTCAAGAAAAGGGTTGATAAAGGTGAGTTTTGAAGTAGCATGATGGCATTCCACATTTTGAATTTATAGAGAAGTAAGGGGAAGAGGACAAAAATATATATACACAAATATACACAAGTATATAACTAAATGAATATTTTTCTGTTTATCAACCCATGGACTACTAAAGACCTATATGTACTTGTCATGCAGCTCGCATCATTCTTTAATGATAATTTTTGTGTTTTGTGGTGCTGGTGGGGATATCAGTTCCAAATTTATTCACTATTACAGTACAGATCTCAAAAACCACTAGAGAATTGTTGTAGTTACATGTAATTTTAATTATTTGCTGTTCTTCACTCTAATACCAATCTAAAAATATTCTTTCTGCCCCAGTTATTTATTGCTTCAGCAAAAGAAGAGAAACCGCATATGTCCCTGAAAGTTGACATGCAAGAGCTTGCTAGCTAATAAAACCTTCACGTTCTGGGTAGCAACATGGAAGTTTCCTTCTGTTCTCTGCTTTATACTATAGGAAGGGACTAATTCATCATATAAAAAAACCAGGATAAAGACACTTCATTTTATGGCTTTGTCCCTTCTCTAAGGAAGAGACGAAGTGCAGCTGAGCACTGCTGCTCCGACAGCAGTGTACTGAAAAGTGGAGCAAGTGATCTGCAAGCAGGGAGCAGCTATCGAGGGGCAGCACTGAGCAAACTGCTGCATTTTTCATGCCTTGCTTCCAGTGCTGCAGGCCAGCGGAGGTGGTACTGGTGCTTCTGTAGGACCACATCCGCCCGCGTGGAAGGGCTGTTCACGGGATTATTGGCCGCCCCTGCCTGCTCTCTGCCTCCCCGGGGTGGCTTGGCAGTGCCTAGCGCCGTGCCCCGACGTCGCTCGCGCCCTTGCCCGCTCTGCCTTCCTGCCAGAGGCGCGGCGCCCTTGGGCTTCTGCAGCACCGCAAGGGGCTCTCTGGGCAGGGCCGTGCCCCTGCTTCTCATGTCAGCACGTTCACCGCAGCCGGCTGCTAATAAGCAGTTGATGCAAAACATTAACATCTGTTTACCCTACTCTGGTGTCAGGCATCTCTGCAATGTTTCTTTTGGATGCTTAAATGGTCAAAACGGATGTGTGTTTTGACAAACTGAAGGTGGTAAATTTGTAACGTGCTTACTGAGGTTGAAAGGCAAGTTGCTATGTGCAGAATTATATTAGAGCATATTTGCATATTATATTCAAAGGGGAGCAGACTTAGAATCTCCTGTCTGCTAGCGTCGATCTGTTCTTTTGATTTTGGCAATGCGATGCATATGAATCACATTTAATGGCCCAGAGAAGGCAGCGAGCTCTCTGCGAGAAGGAAGCCATGCATATTGCATCTGTTTGAGTCAGCAGCTAGCGTGTGCGGCTGCAGCGCTCGGCAGAGCAGCCTCGAGGTTATTTGAGGGCACTGTGAGTCATCTTAGTGCCTTCTCTGGTGGTTAGTCTGCACGATGGCATGCATCTTCAGCACAGAGCTGTATTCTTTTGCTCCTAAAAAATAAATGAAAACAGAATAATGTAGTTATTTCAAATACAAAAAAAAAATCCCTAATGTTTCTAAGGGGAAAAAATCCCTCTAATATGGTAAGTATCTTATTTCAAGGTAGTGAAGCACACATTTAAAGAGGCAAAGCTATCCTTACTGGGCCTAGCTATTCCATTTATATTGAACTTGCATGCTTTTACGTAAAAAAAAAAAATGTACCTAATGGATCTGTAACACCTTGTACAAAACTTAAAATTTCAAATCTATCCACTGAGCTCAAATGATAAGTCTAGAATTCTGTGGGAAGCATAAGCATGCAATTAATTAAGCATTAATCCAGGTTGCTGCTACCCCTGCTTTCTACAAGTCTGTGAATAACAAGGTGCCTATCAGGTTCCTAGTTCCGTACAGGCATCCTGGGAAAACCTCGGGGCAGCTGGAGGGAGCAGTAGGCGATTCCTCCCCTGCGCGGCAGGAGCGGCCTGCTGGCAGGGCGCACGGTGGGCTGTCTGCAGAGCCTGCTTCCGATGGCGCTAAAAATAAAACCTGTGAGCCTCGGTGCCAGCACTTGTCTACCAAAGCATTGTGAAACTCATTTACATAGGCTTTCATCTCCTTCTAGGGACTGGTCTGAGCAGTCTCCTGCTTAAAAACTGTTCCAGCTTCTGCGGTTTCCTTGCAGCACAGGTTTTTAGGCTCCCTAAAAGGCAGTGTCGAGGTAGGTTGTTCTTGAGCAAGGTCTTCTGGAATTTGTGTTCGCGGCAACTTGCCAGCATTGCTGCTTCCTCTCTCACCTGGAGGAGCGTATTGCTGGCCTCTGGGCAGCAGCAGTGCTTGGTGTTAACCTTCTGAAGCTCAAGGAGGTCTTGAAATCCGGCTCTGGTTTTGTTTTAGAAGAGGAGAATTTTATTTGGAGTCAGAGAATTCATCTTGTCCTAGACAGGCCCGCGTGCCTCCCACTCTCAGGTTCACTGAATCTGGTAGGCACGTGAAGCAGCAGTTCAGACTGTAGCAGTGACCCCGCGGGGGTAAGTATACCCCATGGCGTGAAGCTTCTCTAATACCTGCTTCCAATGTGAGTTTAGCACCTCACTGAGAAAGCTCTTAAAGACATTATTCAGGTGGCAGCCATTGACAAAAATGGAAAATACTGTGTTTTCCTGTGAGTGAGTTTTCATTCCTGTATTCCTGAACTTTAGGTCTTTGTTTTGTTTTTTACTTTTAACCAAGACATGTATTGATTTAAGTTGCATACATCATGAAATGATGCCAGTATCAGTGCTTTTAAATAATATAGAAGATGTATTTCTTCTCTCTTCTGCTGCATATTCTGGGACGAGTGCAGGATATTGTTCAGAATATGGTTATTCTAGAAGCTTGGAAAGTATACTTAAATCAACCTTTATGAAATAGCTAGCATGGAGAAAAGACAAATAAAAAATAAGACTTCTGTAGAGTTCTACCAACCACGGTGATGGGATATAGCAGACAACACTGTATGAAATCTAATTTGGTAAATGTAACATGAGATATATAGTTGATCAAGTTTTATCTTAAATCAACATGAAATTCCTTGCAGTATGTTTTGATTACTTTGCCTTAAAAATGCTTCAAGTATGTGAATCATTCAGAATAGTTATGCTTGGAAAATCCAATTGTATTATGATTTCAAACACTTGTTTTGAATTATAGAAGGCTGCTGTTAATCTTTCTGTTCATAATTCTAATGCTGAAATATAGTACTTCATTTATATCACCTCTGTTCACTGTCGTGCAAACATACACAAGCTATCTGTGATTGTTGTAAAAATCCTGTATTTGGAGCACTTTTTTACTGCATTTTTGTTGAACTTAAATATATATATATATATTTAATCCTTAATATAAAATTCATATAAATAATGCCACATTCAAAGGAATTTGAATTCAGATTGATTAAAGCAATATAGTAAAGAACACTTCTGTAAGGAAGTAACTTCCTTTTTTTTTCTTAATGGGATGTTGCTGCCATTCAGAATGTGATCTAGGATCATATAAATGTCTTTAAATTTTCAAGAGACATTTAAAGGACCTTGTATGTATGTATCTTGTATGATCTTGAAAATAATATCAAATTTCTCTCTCCCCCTTGCTCTCTGTGCATTTTTGCAAGCTGCTTTATTGGCAAACATCCTTTTGAAGAGCCCCACAAAATACTCCCATGTGAAGGTCACCCAAGATAGTGTTTCACAAGGCTTTTTGTGGTTTGTGCAGAAGGTGAAGGTCATTTTCATTGACAGGAAAATGGTTTTATGAAATGCAAAATAATGAAACTAGAAAAGGGATTTTTTTTTCCTCATATTAGGGAATTTGTGATAATCTGAGAATAATCATATGCTTGCGGAATTTCTCTTTAAAACTGCAATTGGGCTAGCATTTTTATAGTAGTGTCTCTTGATACTACCTCTCCCTGTAAGCCTTGTCTTTCTAATGTTTTCTTCTAATCCTTCATCAATAATTTATTTTAGCTTGTATCCATCTTTCAAGCGAGGCACTGCTTTTATATGACTGTTGGCTGTGTCAAGTGCTATAGAAACACAGTGTTCTGGTAGATCAGCTGTCAATCTAGAATAACATTGTTTTTAATTTCATGTTTGCCTGAACTAGGAGTTTGGTAAAACTAAGAATTCCATTTGTCCTGTAAACCTGACTGTGAAGCCTGTCATTCAGCAGCCCTTTGATTGCCTTTCTTTAACCTGCTTTGCTAGTAGGGTACGGCTAGACCTCTGAAAAGGGTTACATCGTTGAGGTGCCGCTGGCTTGGCCCTGCGTTGAGGGCTGCCACGTTGAGAAGGGCCGTCCTGAAGTGCAGGGACCACCGGGCAGAACAGAAGCAGTTGGAAGCTCTCCCTGCCATGACATCCCACCTAGGCAAGCTGCTGTCAGCTACCTCCTTTAGGAAAGGCTTTTTTTCCTTTAAGGTTTCTGCTTTTTGTAGTTGTTCTGCCTTCCCCACCAGCCATCCTTTGCTGTGGTTTAGAGAGCTCTGTGTGTGGTTAGGGAGGGATTAGCTGTGCCATTTTGACATGCCTTTTCCAAGGCTTTTTCCCGGCCCTCCTGGTTGTGCCCTCTTGTGCCCTGCATGGAAAGGGAGCCCTCGGCAGCCCCGGCCTTGGCGGCACAGGCAGCGATCGGCAGGAAGGATCTAACACAGTCACGTTTCTGAGCCTTGTCAGGTTTCTTTCCTTCCTCCTAACAGCATTAGAAATTCATTAGCGCTGCTTTGCCAGCTAGCTTGGCAATTCCCTTCTTCCCTTTCCCCAACCTGTGATATCGCTGTTTTAATTCTACAGTATTAACTTCAGCGCAGTCCCATGAGTATTTGTCGCTCTGCAGGATTTCTTACCTAGGACTTCAAAGCTTCGTGTGTATTTGCTAATGGGTTTATGACAAATAAGTTTCATCAAATCTTGTGTGACAGGTTTAGAAGTACAGTTTGTCAGAGAAATGAATGCATGCAGCAAGACAAAATAATCCATAGTTTTTAGTTTGTTGGTTTTGTGATTTTGGGGGCTAAATCCAGATAATCACTAAATTTGGCTACGGTTTTGGTGTTTGGCAGTGCAGGGTGACTTTCCCTACCATATATTATCCTCTTAAAAAAGAAAAAGAAAGAAGCACTTGCTTCAGAGTCGTCATATCCCAGCATGTGCTGAGGGTCCCCGTTACATGGCTGTGAGGCACTGAGGTAAAAGCTGTTTCACGAGCTCCTGGGCAGCCTAGTGCTCCCAGCTTGGGAAGGGAGAGCCTCGGCCATGGCAGGTGAAAGGGCCTTGGGTGTAAATGTGCAAATATCCAGCACTGCGCTGCGCCTCCCGGGGAAGAAAATGGAAATCCTCAGTCTGCATTAACAAACTCATGCTGTTAGCGGCTCTTGAAGCTGTCAGAAAAGCAAAAGAATTGGTGAGGATGCCAGACAAGGACAGTATCTAGCCCCATCCCTACATTAGCTGAAGCAAAGCCATTCCCAAAGAGAGATCAGGAAATCTCAGGTACTGATGACATTGACAGGAGGAGGAGGAAGGTTTTACTTTTGCAAAAAATGAAAATATCGGGGTAGCATAGTAGTGTGAAACTGCCACAGCTTCCTGAGCAAAGCCTTTTCTAAGCTATTTTCAAGAAATGGTAGAGTATGATCTTCCCAAATGCAGCCATTGGCAGTTTTCTCCAGTCTTCATCTACCTGCGTGAATATTCTCAAACAGGAGTATGGATTAAACTTTTACACTGTAAGTCAGTACTCTG
Source organism: Crypturellus soui (assembly GCA_032275445.1). Classification (NCBI taxonomy): domain Eukaryota; kingdom Metazoa; phylum Chordata; class Aves; order Tinamiformes; family Tinamidae; genus Crypturellus; species Crypturellus soui. Next base: position 2,236,065 of record JAUBNY010000489.1, read on the forward strand.
GAGTTCTTAGCTATTCAAAGATAATAGAAGCCGAGATGGAAGCAGATATGACACAGGCAGTCCTCAGTTACCCTTCCACGCATCACAAGTTCCCACATAAATTTGCGCATCCTTGTTGAAGGAGTACACAGCCCCTAAATCCTGACTCTTCAGTTAAACATAGATGTTATCTCTCCAACATACCATGCTTTCACTGATGAAGTTTTTACATATGTTATGTAGGAGGTAAACAAATTTTCCTCTTCTCAGGTGGCTAAACATGCAAATCTAGGAGCCTTTTGGTGGAGGTTTTCGGGGAGCTCGAGGCCTTTGCGGTCGTCGGAAGCGGGCGGCAGGAGCCGTGCGGGGCCCGACGCGCTGCTGCAGCGTGGGGCTGAGAATGGCCCTCGGCCCACAGACTCGGCAGGGCGGTTCAGGTTTCTTAAGCACCACAAGTGAACACTCCGCCTGGCGTGTCCTGGGCTCTCCCATAGGAGTGGGGATGCTTTGATACAACTGGGCGTGCTGAGACCTGTGAGTGAAAGTTCCCTTTGCGCAGCCCTGCCTCAGGTTACTTTTGTCAGTCGGAGTGCTGCTTGGGCTGGAGGTTTCCCAGCCCGGGTGATTATCTTTGTGGGACTAGGAAAGATTGCTCTGAACTTAGAGAAACATCAAGGACTGCTGCAGGTATCTCTGTGGTTGCTTGCCTCACACCTGCAGGTTTGAGGAAGGCAGAAACTTTTCTTTTTTTAATTGTTCCGAAACTCTCGTGTTCAGGAATGATGTTCTGAAATGCCGTGTGAATGTACTGAGACTGTACAGTCTTCAGATGCAGTGGTGGAAACCTGTAAAATTCAGCCCTTTCTGCTGTGGAGAATCATGGTCACTGTTTTAACAGGATGTTCTTTTCTTTCTAGTCAGCTGTAATAATATGGTAGGGTTAGAAAAAACATTCATTTTCCAACCGAGAAGTCCATTTAAAGTAGGTAAACAAAATGGGATTGGCTCATCAGCCTTTGTTAGCTGGATAAAATAGCCACAGAAATGCCCTGCTAGCCAAATAAACTGTTTCCGAAGCACCCAGAGGTCTCAGGGAGACCTTCCCTGGGAGGGTGTTTGAAGTGGTGCCCTTCTGCTGCAGAGTGGTTAGGTGCTGCCTCGAGATGTGGGAGAGAAGTGTTTTGGTTCCTAGTTCAGAATGATGAATTACCAAAACTCTGCTCTGAATTACACATGAAAGGGTCTGGAAACCGGGCTTTCCTTTTCAGTGTTGCTGCTCCACTACCCTGCTCTGTGACGGGCAGAAGAATTACCAAGTGATTGAATGTTAGACCCTCAAAAGTTGTCATGAAACATCACTGATTTGTCAGGCAGAAGCTGCATTCAGCGCAGCAGACACAGCAATAACCCCAGTCCCCCCACCCGCCAGCTGTGGCCGGCCCGGATCCTCCAGGATGCTGTGGCCAGCCAGGATCCGCCAGACTCCGCTGCTGGAGCGGCGGGAAAGGCGCTGCTGGCCCCAGGGCTCCTGGTCCCTCTGCAGCTGCTGCTCTCCAGCCATGAGGCTGCAGCCCGGTGTGCGGGGAGAGGGCTCTGCCCCTGCCCGGGCTTCCTGCCAGTGCCCGCGCTGCACAGAGACCCCTCCCGCGGGGCTGCGGGTCACGGCTCCTCTGCCCCTCAGAGCATCGTCTGCAGCCCACGAGAGAGCCTCCTCCTCGGGAAAACTCACTTGAGCAGCAGGAGGCCAGCTCCATTAAAGTATACCTTTCACATGTTAAAATAACTTTATTGTAAGCTAGAGATGTGATCGGGCATTGCGAAGAAAACACCTTCCTTGTTTATATTAAAAAAAAAAAAAAAAAAAAAAAAAAAAGAAACAACTAAGTGTTCACATGTGTGAGGTAGAGTTGCAAGATATTGCCAGACTGGAGGAGAGAAAAAAAGAAAACACTATATATTAGAACGAGTTTCATTTCTTCTTTAAAATAATAATAACTGAAGGAAAGTCTACTTAAATTTGAGTTGGCGGGATGATCTCTTAAGAAGCTGGAGAAGTATGTCAGTAACGTGCCAATGTTCTGCTAAATGTTTCAACACCCAAGTACCAGGTCAGCTCCTCTTCATGAGTACGTGGTTGGTTAAATGTAAAGACTATAGTTTGCATACTATGGGAATTACTTTTTTTTTTCCCAGCCTAATTATTATATACCAGCCTTATGCTAAGCTCAGTCTTTTATGTTACTACTGCTATTTTTTGTCCTTTGTCTGTGTACATATGAGCGAAAGCAGTTTCTGCTATAAAGCGCATCATTGTGCAGCCTTTGTGAATGCTGCAGCTTATCTCAACCACTTGTTTTTTTTTTCTGTTTGTTTGTTTTTTTACTAATCTGTCCTAGAGTATCTGGCCTCTAGTTAAATGAAAATGGAAATAAGTAGGACATATTTGGAATTGCACAGCTGGAGTTGTTGGATATTTTAGATACTAAATAAATACATTAGGGTCACCTTGACTATTTTTAATAACTGGGAACGTTTCAGTGATTAAAATGAGGCAGGATCAAAGACAAACAACGAAGTACAAATAATTATCGCTCATAGGGTCTATTTTAAAATACTTGCAGAAGATCAGTTTTCTAAAAACTGGGTCTGTGACCAAAAGCAGAAGCGTAACTGAGGTACTACAGGTAGAGGGGGAAAAAACAAAAACAAAAACAATGGGGGAAGAAAAAGGTTTTATTTTTGTAGAATAAATTAGTATAGTAGAGCTTCTGGAAGAGCTAATGTATTTTATTGGGTTGACAGAGAATTAAACTGCTAAGCTTTAATAATGCCAGTTCTTCAATTCCAAATTAAAGCAGCAGTCTTCACCCTTAGACCTTAATAGCTGCAATACTTGTACTGTAACAGAGATATCTAGTGTCATTGTAATGTTATAAGTCATTTATATTTGAAAAGTCATAAATATAGAGCTCATAATGGATTGAACAGTTTTACCCTTCTAATTTCTGGGAAGATCTAGAACATAACAAGTTAAACTACACTTTTGAATTTACATATCTCCCATCTTTAAGGTTGATATTAACTTGGGCATTTGGCCTTTATTGCTATTACTTATGAATTTCTTCTGCTTCTATTTTGTTGCCCATATTTAAGTTCGGGAGCTGCTAAAGCACCTTTGTAAGACTTGGTTCTCTTGCCCTTCAGCAGTAGCATATGAGTGTCCTCAGAAGAAGGTGATGCTCCTAAATACAGAGACCTAGTTTAGTTTGGGCTGTGGCAAGCAGTGGTCCATTTCTTCTTCATTGCAGTCATGAGGTATTTATTTCTCAGGTCTCTTGATGTGTTACTTAAGTCATATTTTTAGCTTGAAGGCATAGAAAGAATTGCCAGTAGAGGGGAAGGCACCATTTGTGTAGGAAGTCTGCGATCTTCCATAGCCAGCATAGTTGTGTTCTACTTCTCAGAACTGGATGTGATCTTTTTTTTTTTTTCTATCATAAAAAACACTAACCTTGTTTGTTTAATAGCACATCTGTAATTCTGATGAAATAAACTGGAAACGCTGCACTGGCTCTTTTGCAAACCCTTCCCTTCTGGGATTAGCAGACCTGGGAAAATTTACAGATAGGCTCAGGTCAGTTTTCTTATTTCAGAGACTGGAAGACAGACTTGGCAGTTTTAAGCAGGCATGCCCTAGTGATCTTCTCACTAAGCTCTAAAAGTAGCCGTGTTGCTTTTCACTTTTATGTTCATCAGAAAGCACAGCCCCACTCCTCCTGGTTGATGGTTGCCAGCTTTTTGGAGGCTGATGGGCTGTGTGATTCGCAGCTGGGTTTTTTGGCTGAAAATGGGTCATGCACTCTATAGATTCTCCTAAAGGAATTTATTATGCAGTATTATAGAGCTATAAAGTAGTGGGAAGAAAAAGTGTCCTAAAGATTTAGAGCTAGCCCTGTTACCTGCATCCATTTGCAGGGCTCGTTCTGGAAGAGGCCTGTTTTGCAGCAAAATACAGGCCTGTCAGATTTGCTCTTTTGCTCCCCTGATACCCAAGTAATGTAAAGCTCTTACCTGGGTGATGGGAAAGGGAGTAAAGTTCTTAAAACCTTTTTACAAATTAGTTTACAAAGAGCAAGTGTTAATATACAGAGTCTTCACTTCTTCAAGTTCAAGTCATTTTCAAGTTCATACCCGTGCTTTATTTTTTGAGTAAGTGCGGTTAACAGATTTAATCTTCCTTTGAAGATTCCGTTATCTGATTTATTGATTGTTTCATATCAGTTAAGCTTGGCTTGTTAAGCCAAAAGAAAATCTAATTTAAAAATTCGATTGGAGTGTTGTTACAAATGTTGTTTAGGGGGAGAAAAAAAAAAGAACCTGGTTTTCAGGAGAATATTCACTAATGAGTTGACTGCGCTGGCAGATCGTCCGTGTTCCTCGCCGCCGCTGAAGCGTGCCCACCTCCGGTGCGGTGCAAGTTCGCAGCAGTCACAGGAGCTTGAAGCAAGCAGGAGCTGTCAAAGCACAGGGGGGAGTGGGGCGAGCGCGTGTGGTTTCTGCTGTTACGCGCTGAGAGCACGCTGCTGCTTAGGAATAAAATATTGCTCCTTCCTCGTCTGCTTTGGGAGCGCCCCTGCGGAGTCCTGTGCGCAGCGTGGACATGAGGCGGTGAGGCAGGGAGGAGCATGACTCCTCAGCTCGGCCTGCAGGGCCCGCGGGTCTGGCAGAGCGGAGCAGCCTGTTCGCACCAGGAGGTTGGCTGCTCTGTAGCCCAGCGATGCTGAGAAAGGCATGAGGTCATTTTGCTAGAAAACAGGCAAACGTAGCCCGGGGTTTCTAGGTGTTTCCAAGCTCCGGAGGGCCGGGCTGCAGCACTGCACAGGCGTTTCCCTTCTCATTAACCCAGTGCTGCCTCTTGTCCCTGTCTGTCTTCCCCACCGCTCTCGCAGCCGTGGACCTGTCCCTTGTGCCTCCTCCCTTCCCTCTTTGGGGCTGGGGACCAGTGGGGGGGACACGGCCTTCCCAGCAATGGCCTTTGCTGGGCAAGAGCACCAAGAGTCAGGGAAGGAGAGAGCCCTTGCTAGCGTGTCTCAGCTAAACATCTGTGAACACTGGTGTGCTTCTTTTCCCCCCAGAGGCCTCTAGCTCCGCTGGATTTGGATAGACTTCCATAGGAATAGCCAAAACAGCCATCTTTGACACATCTAGTGCTGTTATAAAGCACTGAGGCTTTAATAAAGCTTAATGATGCCAGCATAGGACTTCTGCCCCAGTAAAAAAGGCATCAGCCTTGTTTCTTGAGGATCAGTGAATTTGTGTGTGTTCTACCTGGTGCTTGATTTGGATGTAATTTGCAGGCAGGATCTGAACTTGAGCTTGACACTGATTCTTGCTGCTAATCAGGGCTAACCTAAATGAAGGGGTGAAACTCATTTAGACAAAAGGTTTCAGAAGTCGAGCAGCTGCAAAGCGGTTGACACGTAACTAGTGAGTTTATCAAGGCAGTTCAGTGCCTCCCTTTCTAAAGGTCAGGATGACAGTCACAATCAAGGGAGCAGCAGAGGAGCCTGAAAAAATGGCAGATTGAATAAACATGACCAGATACAGAAATTGAGATGTATATTATCTTTAAGTGAATACCTCACGTAGGTTATACAGCATGAAAATCAGTTGAACTCAAAGGCATGAAAAAGAAGGGGAGGCTCAAGAAGCAACTGGAAGTGGTGTTAGAATATAAGTGAGATCCTGGGCTGGAGAGTGCTCACGTGGTCAAAGCATTGGAGACTCTGGTGCAACCTTTTGGTGGTGTTGGTGGGAAAACAAGGAAGAATAAGAAAACCAAGAAAGATCCTGAAAGGCCTGGAGCGGGAGGCGAGTGGGAAAGAAAGACTCCATGGTCAGTCTCCAGGCGGGATAAATGGCAGCAGGCTGCATCGCGGCTCTGCAGGCTGCAGCAGCGCCTCCTCCTAGGTGCTGCCCTGGCCATCTCGAGCGCCGCGGTTACTGTCCCCGGAGGGCAGAGCCCCGAGGAGAGACTGCTCTTGTAGGCAGGCTCTGCCCAGGACCTGGGAGACTTTGGAGAAGGCAGCTAGTGCGATGTGAGCGCCTTCATCTAAGGAACACAGGCAAATAGCTGTGACCAACATGTGCAATATCCATTTGGGCCTTCGCTCACAGTGGAGAGCCGCTGGGAGAGCCCTTGTGGCTCTCTCAGCGTATGGAAGGGTGCCAAGGGGGAGAAAACCAGTGCTAATTGAGAAGGAAAGGAAGTCCAGGATTGAGGAAAATGATAGTCAGGCATTGCAGCTACGGAAAGATTTCAGCTGGGCAATGGGATGTGGTTACTAAGAAACATCCAAAATGTTTTGTACACCTATTGAGAGCCTGGACAGCAGAGTGGAGAAATACGAACTTCTGATAGAGATTGGGATAAAAGATATCATCTGCATATTGGAGGCATGGTAGACTGCTACTAACTGCAATATCTGTAGTGAAGTACTTTGTGCTCTTCAGAAATAACTAAACAAAAGAGAACTTGTGCAGTGGTAATTATATAGGAGACTAGAAAAAAGTACCTTGGTGTAAAAAGGACAGACCAAAATCAATTTGGCTTAAAACCACTTTGGAGAAAGATTATAGAGTGAAAAAACTTGTTGTTAGCCCCAGGGGTAGGTCTGAATCCAGATAGCAATCTCTGTAGTGTTTTTAGATAAATGTTGCTTGTTATGAGATGGTTTACTTTCCCAGATCCAGATTAGAGAGGAGAAGATAGGGCCCAGGGATTCCTGGATGTGTTTGCTGGCAAGTTTCTTCTTTAAACTAGTCACTGAACTAACAGGAAATCTTGGTTATTGTAGACCTCATTTTGAAAAGCAATTAAGATATTCTAGAAAATAATTTTGGACTGAGTCTTCAGCTTTGCTTTATGCTTAATCAGCGGCTGCAAGGGCTGGCCTCCCTCCTGGCCCTGCCCGGCTGCTCCCAGCGCGGCGAGTGCCAGTGGATGCCGGAGGAAGGGAATGGACCGGCAGGGATGAGCGCTGCTGGACCTGGCACCAGCGGCTGCGCAGCCAGTGCCTGCGCTGGCAGGGGAGAGCAGCCAAATGATCACATTAAGTGGGACTTAAAATTGCACCCTGAGTCATCGCAAGTTGATTCAAGTTAGCTGGGTTGGAATTCAGCTTTTGAATCTTACTGATTCGTATATTTAAATAAGCCAAAGTGATCCAAAATGTAGTGAGCCTGCAGACTCAGTTTCCTGGAGTCAGAACAACTTAGAAGTTACCTGGAAACTACATCCCTGCACACCAGAATGCCTGAATAGCCAGCTTGAAGATATATAATAGGACTGATGCGGGGAGCCTGTGAGCAGTGGGGAAAAGACTGGGTGGCAAAGTGTCTGTCGTAATATTTCTGATTTATTTGTCTCTAGAAATCGACTTTGATCTTCAAATGACATGAAAACAAATATGTTCTTGTATAGTGAGAGGGGTAGAGAGTGGCAAAAATCCAGAGCTAGCTTCAGCTTGGTTTCAGTAAGGACAATAATTACGGAAGAAACAGCAGGATGTATAAGGATAATAAGAGAATGGAAATCACTACATCCAAGAAGCAACTTAAGGATTGTAAAATACTCAAAATGAGAGAAATTTCTGAGAATTAGGAAAGAACTAGTGCTTATTGTAAGTATTTTGGCTCATCTTCCCTTCAGGGTGGTACTGATGCCTGGAGAAAGTGGTGCTCATTTCAGGAGGGGGGAGTTATGCAAGCAATTAAAAGCCTGTCGGGCAGCCTGCTTGCTATATGCAGAGCCTGGGAACACGCTCCGAAAGGGTAATCAAGGACTTGGAGATTAAAGAAAATGGAGTGAAATAAAATGTATCTCTTGCAAGGATAGTATTTCAGGGACCCAATAGGTTAAATGAATAGTTTTCTAGGAGAGGAGGGTGAGCTGGTGGCCCTTGGGACGGAGGTGACCTGCCAGAACCCACCCAGGCCTGGGTGCAACCTCCTTCGCTGCCCTGTCCTGTGCGGGTCCCAGGAGGGAGGAGGCGCCAGCGCAGACCTCTCCCGAGGGCTCGGAGCTGCTGCCGGGCAGGGAGGCTGGGCACAGACAGAGATAGCCCAATAAAAAGCCACTTAAATATAGCTTTGATTTGGGCTGTGCCTCTAAAAAACTGTTTTATTTGTGAGAGGGAAGTAACCCTGCAGCTAGTCTAGAATCAAAAGACTGAAAAAGACTTTGAGATCATCTCATCTAAATTAAGGCCGTTTAAAACTTGTTCTGTCTGCTGTAGAGATGAAGAAATTATTCCTTGCAGCATCCTGTTTTCATACTTGGAGGCACACCCCGCTCTATTTTCCCCTCCCAGTTTTTCAGCTCGGTTCATCTGCAGTATTTTCCAGAGCTCTGATCCCTTTATTGCCCTTTTGAGTACATACTATCTTGGAGCACAGTGTCCAAAACCGGGCTCCTTTTAGAGTTCTCCAACTGAGGCCTTATGAATGCCCAGTAGTTGAGGTTGTGCTAAAGTTCATATATCCAGGTATTGTGTTTGCATTTTCACAGCATGGTGTTGTTAACTTATAGCAGTGTTTGCTCTCTTTTTTTTTTTTTTTTTTTTTTTTGTATATGCTTTGCATTTTGTCTTCCCCCTCCCCCGCCCCATACTATTTTTCTAGTTTGTCTCTTTGTCCTCCAGCATAATTTGCAGGCCCACTGAGCTGGATGTTGACCGCATTTAATAATTGTAGTCTCTCTACCATCACCTGGGTATTAATAAAAATAGTGAGTAAAAGCAGGTGTGGGGAAGGTGACCTTGGAACTCCAGTCTAGGTCCACATTTTGGCAGCCAAGTAGGGGTATCTCTGTTGTTTTTTTTTTTTTTTTTTTCTTCGTCTTCATCCATGTTACAGCAGTTTCATTTAGCCTAATCTCTTCAGCTTGCTTATATAAATCTAGGGGACAGTCAGAAAAAACCATACTTAAATCGGGATATAGTTCTGGTTCTCAGGTTTGCTGCTGCACTGAAAAGGCAATTAGACGTAATTTACTCATTTCAAATTCTTGTTGGCTTTTACCCATCTCCTTGTTCAAGTATTTACAAATGAGCTGATTGTAGCTGCTCCCTGTCTACTCCCCTTGCCCTTAATTCTGCTCTCTCCTTGCCAGCAGCACCCTGAAGGGCAAGCCCAGGGACCCGGCTGCTCAGCCCCGGTCAGTGCAGTCACCTTGTGGGTCCTGTCGTCTCTCCCGCACTCCCCATCCTCTCCAGTGTTGGCAATCAGAGGAAGACAGGGATTAGCAGTGTGACCAGCAAATTAGATACGGAGTTATTTGTTTCTAGGACATTAGCTACGTGGTGTTGGAATAGGTGAAGGTGTGTAGTGGTAAAGCAGGTCTGGTTGCCAATAGTTTCTCTCATTTTGGGAATGACTTGCTGCTTTCAGTGAAATATTTGAGCTAAGCTGATTGAATTTGCAGATGGTACAAAGTTGGAGGAGCCCCAAACACAGCCTCTAACACAGAGGATGAAGTTTTTGTACGCATAAAATGGAATGTCCTTGACAAATGAAGTAGTAGAAGCGGAATGAAATGTAGCTTCATAAAGCACCAAGCTGTGGCTTTGGGAGCACATGGCGAACGTACCCAAGCACTTCCCCTGCCACAGCCAGGGCCCGGGGCCTCCCAAAGCTCACTCATGGGATGGCTCTGAACCGCAGCTGCGGCATTCCTGGGAGAGGGGGCCGTGCTCGCAGCCCCGGGAATGCCTGTGGAGAGCATCCTTGGCACCGCACGTGCTCTGCTGATAGCCGGGCCGAGAACCCTCTACCAAGTGGCACCAGGCGGGTGTAGCAAGTGTGGGCCACTAACGCTGTCATGTGGGCTAGTATGGGAGGAATGAGGAAGCGTGGTGATTAGGGCTATAAATAGGTCTTGGATGTAAATACTGTCTGATGCAGTGCGGAGATGAATCTAGAAGATCCTGGATTCCCAGCCCAGGCTTTTGGGAGACAAACTTGCAAGGAGCAGAAGGGTAGGTAGAAAGCTTCTTTCTAACGTACCAGCATATTCGCATTTGGGAAAGAAATGCATTTTGTATCTAGAGGCAAACTGTAGTGAGACACATTTGTGTGACCTTTCAGAGACCCTAGAGGAAGAGAGGAACAAGATCTAGATCATTGATTTTTATCTTGAAAATCACAGCTGTCCTAGTTTGAAGATGAGTGAATTTATAAACAGTAGAAAACTTGTTTGTTTGAGAGAAAGTTTCTCTACCATCTGTCCTCTGTTTTCTGAAAAGGAGAAAAAGAAAAAAAAAAGCAAAACAAAAACAAAACCTTTTTTCATCCATCTGGGTTGCTGCTGGACAAGGGTGTGGGAGAGCAGATGCAAGAATCTAGAAATTGCATTGGGGGAGGTCCCTTTATGATATCTAGATTATTTTCTGCTTGTGTGCTACATGGATTGGTGTTGCGATATTATTTCAACAAACCAAAATGTCAACGTGACTAAAATCATGCCTGTTCCTTCAGGCTTTTCATTATTAAGTGTAAACTTTAACCCTGACTGCTTGATAGTTTATGCCTGTAATTAGTCGTATAATAAAGATTTTGTCTTTGAGAGGTTCTCCCAAACCCTTTATGCTGCAGTCGGGAATGACGTGCCCTGCTCGGGGCAAACAAGGGTGTCATTAACTGCATCGCAGTGCAGGAAGCCCAGCACAGTCACAGTGGGGCTATAAAACAATCATGGGACAATACTGCTCAAAGAGGTTAAAAAGTACCTCTGATCACAGTTTGACTTTTAAGAAACTAGGTAGTATCTCTTCCTGCTTATGGGACACCTGGAGGGGAGGTAACTTTTTATTTGGGCAGTGTATACTAAAATGTTTCAGTAAAGGGAAACTATTATAAAGGTGATTAAAATCCAGTATTTTAATGTAACTTGATAGTGAAATTGTAATGTTTAAAAGCGTGAAAATATACAATGAAAAAAGAGAATTTTGTTATGCTTGAAGTAGTATACTCATTTAGGATACTAAAAGGCAAAAAAAAACTCATCCAAAATCACAGCAAAATGTTTAACTGTGACCCTGCTCCCACCAGGTGAGGAATGCGGGAGAGCATGGAGTGCAGGGGAAGGAGGGAGCCTCTGCCGTGGCCGAAGGCCATTCCCTATTCAGGGAATCCTGAGCTGTCTGGACCGGGTGCAGAGCTCGGGAGCATGATTGGTGATTCTGGGGGAGACAGCGGAAATAGGGAAGAAAGAAGGAAGTAATTAGCATTTAAGTATCCACTGGAGGAAAACAAAAGAATTCTGAATGTACCACAAGTGTGATGAGATTATTGCAAAGCTTTTTTTTTTTTTTTTTTTTTTTGAGCTGAACAAACAGTGAAACACACTTGAGTTCAGTAAAAAGTAGTAAATAAAAAGATTGCCTAAATGGCATTTCCCTCTCTCAGTTGCTATCGGACAGGTTCTCCCAAAAGACTGTTCTGCGTTCTTGGAAGTGGGTTTCTTTGGTAGCTTCTCGTATGTCAGCCTCCAGGTGCTCTTGAGGCTTTCTTTATTCCAGCTAGCTCCAATGGGCCTGTCCATTGATACCGTCCAGACTTTGTAGCGCCCCTGCGGCACCATAGCCGCTCAGTACCTCGCTGCCGGGCTGGGCCGTGAGCCCTGCGTGCGGCGTCAGGTGCAGCACGTGGAGTGGCACGGCTGGCGGTGCTGGGAGCCTGCCGGGGCACTGGGGAAATGTCAAATGGTGGCGTGGGCGCGTTGGCATCGCTGCGAGCAGAGGAAGTGATGCTGCGCGTGAGGCATCCTCGGGACCGCACCCCGGCCGTGCCTTGCGTGGCGCCACGAGAGCCCGGCCCGGGGGCTGCGCGGGGCTGCAGCATGAGAGCCCAACCCAGGGGCCGTGCAGGGCTGTAGCGGAAGAGCCCAGGCCGGAGCTGTGGTGAGGGGCACGCACCGCTCTGCCGGGGGGCACCCCCTTCTGCCCCAGCACGGCCAGTGGAGATGCAAAACACAGCGCAGGCCACCGGAGAGATGGGAAGCTGACTAAGCTGATGAATAAGATGCCACAGACAGAGGGCAGAGGCAGGGAGGGGCCAGAAGAAGGGCTGAAAAACAGCAGACCTGAAAAACTGATGGCTCTGGAAGTGGAAGCAAAGGGGGATGTGTGAGGCAAGATGGAAAAAGGTGAGGGAGTATTTGAGAGGAAAGGGAGAAGGGGAGCTCACAAAGGGGAGACGTGGCGGCTCTAAGGAAGTGAGACTACTTCACAGGGATACACTGTGAGTAGAGGCAGGAAATCGTAGGAGGATGAAAGGTGGAGCCTGGCTCTGTAATGGCCATCAGCTTGTGGGCAGTATGAGGGAGCAGGCAGTGACAGCAGCTGAATCAGGAGGAGGACACTCGCTCAGCCCATCCAGCTCCAAGACAACATCTGAGATGTTGGGTTTTCTGGAGGTGAAGCAGGAAGGAGGTGGCGTTGGATGTTGCCTCCAGTAAGTTCTTGGGGAGAGAGGGTGCAGGTGTGGGGCACATACTGGCAATAGGGGTGGAAGAAGAGAATAAACCAAAAATGAGGTGGAGGGAGTTTGGCAATATTGCAAGGGAAGCAAGATGGTTGAAGAAGCATGAATAGGGAAAAACACTGATGGTATCTGACTTAAAGGGTTGATGACTATTGGAAGGGGAATGTGGGTAAGAACATTGTGAACTTGAAACAGTCGTGCTTGCTTTGTGGAAGATGGAAGCCAGTCCCAAGGTTAATTACTGTTGTGGCGCATTACCATGGCCCTTGGCAGCTTGTGTTAACGACCAGGATCTCATTGTGCAATGCGTTACACAACGCTGCACGAACCCCTTTTCCCAAGGAGTTCAGAAATGGACGGTAAGTCAAGGTCAGCAGCGCGAGCTGGCGGGTGGGAGGTGAGCGGCCCTGCCTCAGCACAGGAAATGGCCGTAGCGGCCAGACCCGCGTCCAGGTACCTGAGGTCACTGCAGAACAAGGGTTTTAAGGAGAAAATTGAAAGACGTTTATGAGTCAGCTTCACGAGCATTGCCAGTAAGCTATTCCCGAAATTGATAAATGTAAGGCAGGAGGACTGGGAGACACTGTTTTTGAAAGTACAGCTTGATGAGATGGATCTGCTGGGGGTGGGGAAAGGCAAGTAGGACCCTTCGTGTGCTCAAGAAGCCTTCGTTGTAACAGCAGCCGGAATGGAGCCTGAGCTGGGCAAGAGCACTCTGAAACCAGAGAGGAGGATCAAGTAACTAAGATAGAATCATAGAATCACAGAATCATAAGGCTTGGAAATGTAGACTTCATGCTTTTAGTTATGAGAATGGATAGAAGAGCCCGTATTTTAGAGCACAGCCTGCTGGAGCTGCTGCCCGTGGAGGGAGGGGGCACGCGGGAAGGTGGTACCAATGACAGGGGAAGCGCAAGGGTGAGAGAGCAGCGCGGGGCTTGTGGCCACAGACACCCTCCGAGAGACGCCCGAGGGACGAATCAGTGTTTCTTGTTTGGACGGGGCACATAAATCCTAAGGCTGGAGTTTATGGCACTTGTTTCCTAGGTTTTCATAGGAAGATTTTTGTCAGCAAATGGTGTAATCCTGAGGCTAGCTACAGAGAAATGTCAGGGACAGGCTGGTAAAGGAGACTGAATCGGGGAAAGGGTAGAATGGACTGGGAAGAAAAGAAACCACAGAGAGTAGTTGTAAAAAAAAAAAAAGGCTAGTTAACCTAAATGTGAAGCAGCAGTTTGAATTTGTACGAGGAATTTCTGATTTAAAAAGGGAGAAACAAAAGCAACCTGGTCTGAAATTACTCATAGACATTCAAAACTCTTAAATTTTAAAGCTTGCAGGTAAGTGAGTTGCAGCAAGTAAGAAAACACATGCAACAGTGTTGCTGGCAATGGTTTCTTTCAGTGCGAGGCTTCTGGGTTCTCCTTCAGGGAGCCAGCTGGTCTGTGGCAGCAGGGATGGCGGTGCAGCCTCGAGAGGAGCAGGGGTTTCCTGCAGAGCTGCTTCCCAGCGCTGCGATTGCAGGGCAGGTGTCGGGGGAGGTAAGAGCAAAGCTGCACGGTCATGTTGATGCGTGCGGCCTTAAACGCCGTGGTGGTTGCCCGGGGGGGACACCAGTCTTCTAGACCTTGCTCATTGCAAATGTTACAAAGCTGGAAGCCAAATTTTAAATTGGCTCCATCTGAAATGTGCTGTGATCGCAGTTCGCGCTGATAGCGCAAGGCTATTCTGTGTGCGTGACCCCGGCGCCTCCAGCACGCGCTTGTCCTCAGCTGGACTTTGGGTTCTGCGCTCGGACGAACCTTTCGAACTCGTCTGGTTTGCACGCGTGCGTGACCCAGAGTAGCTGGTTGTCTAGTGGAAATGTCACTTTTCCAGGGACAGGAGCCTCAGCCTAGCTCTGCTCTTGCACTGCGCTATTTCTGCAGTAGTAGCAGTATAAATCAGTCGTGCTAGCTAAGCTAATGTAGGACAAGTGCTCACAGGACGATGAATAAGAAAATGCTTTTTAAATTATGAAAGTTGAAATAGTTTTCATTTGTTTTAAATAGTTCTTTTAAAATATGTATTCATTCCCTGCACTTCCATCTGTTCTTCTGTTGCCAGCAGTATCACATACCTGTGTTTCAGGGTTGCGTGTGGATGAGCATTGGATTTCATAGCAAGCCTGTTTACTGCACCCTGCATTCAAATAACTAAAGCAGGGTTAAACCAGAACCCCCCTGGTCTGCGTGTGCTTTAATTTCCCAGTGTCCTTGTTGTGTTTCTGGCTGCGCTGTGCCAGTAGCCTACCAGAAGGCCAATGACTCACATTCGCAGAGCTGGCAGGCGGCCAGCGTGCGAATGAAAGGGCTCCAGCTGGCCCTGGAGAAGCCCAGGCTCCTGCTCCAACAAAGGAGCTGCATGCGGCGTGGGGCTGCACCGCGTCCTGCGCGGGGCCGCCGAGCCCCACGGCACCTCCTTGCCAGCACGGCCAGAGGAACACGAGGGGAAGCTCACGGGTGTCTGTGTGCTCGAGTGCGAAATCCGCAAGTGTTTTAAACGCTACTAGAAAAAAAGATGAGCGGCAACGAAACCGTGCCAGTGTGGTCGCTGGGCTTTCGGCCTCGCAACAAACCAGCAGGAGCCTCCCGGGACAGCGCTGTGCCCCCGGCAGCGCAGGGGCCGCGGGGCTGCTCGCGCAGGCGTTGACCCGGCGCGGGCTGCGCTCCCGCGGTGCTCCCAGGCACTGCTACGGCCCTGCCAGCGTGATGCTTGTGCCTTTCCCTACGTTTTAATGATTATCTGCAGCTCTGGCGATTATCTGCAAAATAGGGCACAGTGTTAGCAGCACTGCGTGTATCCTGTGGCGGCGCGCCAAGGCAGTAATTGAAGGTCAGGCCTTGTTTGCGGAGCGCAGCGCTGAGCGCGGCCCGGCCGGGCGCTGCAGAACAAAGGCGGCTCTGTGGGCAGCCCTGCGGCGCCCGGTGCCTCGCGGAGGTCGTGCCGCGCCGGGACAGGTCGCGAGCGGCAGCTGAAACCAGCGCTGGGGTAACGTGACTGGGAAATAAGCGGCTCTGCCCGCTGGTATTTTGCATGTGTCACTGCCAGACTAGGATGCAAACGCTTCCCACGGGCTTTAGGGAATGCTCATTTTCAAAATGGCCATTTAAACCCAGCAAAAGTGGTTTACGTGACAAATCTTTGTTTTGTTAGGAATATGTATATTGCTGAATATTTAGTAAGCTATAGTGATGCGTTTTTACGCTGCTGTAGTCTACTTAGCGTGAGTGATGGCACCCATAATTTCATTGTTTGTTAAACTTCAGTGTGGTGGTTTCCATTTAAAGGATTTTTGCTGAGATCATCTTCAAGCAAAATAGTTGGAAATACATTTGTGCTGTTAGTTCTCTGTGCATAACTGATGCCAGAGTGGGATTTTTTGCAGAAGGCTTGCGTGGTTATGAATTAGCAGTGCTGCCCTGGGTATTAATACTCTTTGTTACTAAGTTGCAGTCTATTAATAAAGTTTTGCCCAAACACTCAGACTTGCCAGTCCTCCAGACAGTCTTGTGATTTGTATTTTAACTCTGTCTTGGCTGTTATTAAGGATCGCCTGCGTGGAGCCGCCCAGCCAGCTGAACACGAGGAGTTGGATCGCGCTGCGAAGGGCCCCTAACAGACATAATTCAGTTGTTGGCACTTGCTGAAATGAATGGCACTGTTTAAGCTCCTGCACAGGGGATAGAAGGTCTTGTAGTATCGTGAGAAGGGTAAGCGTTGAGCAAAAGTAGCAGTAGCCCCTCTTTGGGATGCTTGGTACTTGGGGATAATCTAGAGAGCGTTTTTGAAGCTAAACTTGAAGATGACAGAAATACGGGATTAAAGGGTAGGGTATGTTTGGAAAACACTTTTGAATTTGGGGGCTTTTTGTTGTGTCAGTTACTCCTGATAGCTGAAGGTGGGCTTTCCAGGGGGGATGCGTGTGTGCTGGAAGAGCCCTGCTATGCCCGCGTGGGAGCAGCGGGCACAAGGCTGGCGTGGCCGGCGCCCCGGAGAAGGAGGGGGCGTCCACGTCCTCTCCGCGTGCTCTGGCCTTCGCGGGAAACGGAGGGGCACACGGCACGGCGGGAAGGCTGTGGGAGCTTGGCCTGGCTGTGGTGGGCGAGGGCCTCCCTCTCCTCCTGTGTGTGCGGGGCCCGTGTGCAGGCGCGAAGAGACAGCGGCCGTGCTCAGGAATGGGTGCCCGTCATCCTCCCCAGGGACTCGTGGCTAAATAAGGCCGCGCGGCACCGAGCTGGGTCTCTGGGAGCCCTGCGGCCGAGGGGCCCCTGCAGCCTGCCTGGGGGCACGCAGCATCGTGCGCCGCAACCCCTGGGCCTCTGCACGGGGGAGGCTGCGGCGCTCCACGTGGGTTTTTGCCCGCGCAGGGTAGTTTGAGGGCAGTGCAGGGCACCTCGGGGCTCGCACCATGCGGACGGGAGCAGGGCCAGCCGGGCTGCGCCTTCCCTTTACTCGCAGGCCTTCCTGGCCCGCAGCCGCCCTGTGCTGTTGCAGGCTCCACTCCGGGCGGCTGCTCTGTGTTTAAAGGGGCTGGAGGAGGCACTGCTGCTCCCCAGGGCTCCTTCTCCAGCCGTACGTGGGCGCGGGAGCCGGCACCCGCGGCCGCGCTCCCGGCCGTCCGGCGCCCGTTCTCTGCCCCG
>JAUBNY010000489.1:2253987-2264148 GCA_032275445.1 Crypturellus soui
GGTCGGCGCGCGCGGTGCCTCCACGCGGCCGGGATGGCGGGGCGGCCGCCGCGGGGAAGCCTCGTGCGTCAGGGCCCGCAGCGCGGCCGGGCCAAGCGGAGCGGAGCGGAGCAGCGCGCTCTGGCCGCGGGCAGGAGCGCGGAGAGGCTCCCGCGTAGCGCGGCCGAATGCGGGGTCTGCCCGCGGGCTCGGGAGGCACGGGGGTTCCAGGCCCTTCCTACCAGAGGAAGCCCCCGCGACCTGCTTTAACGTGCACGGGAGGCTGCGCCCTGTGGGAAATGCGCTCGATCCTCCGGGTTTATGTCAGATCTGCTTTATTTATCTGCTCCATTCTTTTCCACTCGCTGATTTTTGCTTTTGAGTACAAACCATGGCAACACACAGCTTTTGGAAGAGAAATGCTGCCATTTGGAAGTCTAGTGATTAAGTGTCATAATGAAAAGGTGCCAGTGTTTGCGCTATTGCAGACTAAACAGCTACGCTAAAAAACAATGTATGGAAAAGTTTGCTTAACAGCACATATAAATTACGTTTATGGGATCTTCTTGATTTTTTGTGGTTTAAAAATGGAAATATATAAAATCGCTTCTGTCTTTGCCAAAGAATACAAGTGCTGGTGAATATTAACAAGCTTTAGCATGAGAAAAGCTTTCCTGAATAAATCTTTAGATTTTAAGTGACTGTTTTCTTTGCAGTATAAATTCCTCCAGACAGATACTTTTAAAAAGCAAATACACTGCACATACTTTCAAAAATGTGCTTTTGTGATCTGAAGGGCGGTTTTCAGGCCCAGGAGTTGGGTGCCCAGCTAAACAAGGGCTAAACTGTAGTAACGCAAACGAAGTATTTTTACATGCGCTAATGAACTGGGCACACAGCTGTTGGTTCAGCTGTAACCCGAGCATTTACTGGAATGAAAATTTTCTGGTGTAACAGCCTAGAAATGCTAAGGTAACACCCTGCAGGCAGCAGTTCTCAGGCGCTCGGCTTGGGAGCCCTAGTCCGTGCTGGCGAGCGCCGAGCCGAGCGCTGCCTCGTCACATGCTGTTGGCTTACCGTGTTTCCAGCTGCTTAATTGCATTAAGCAGAGATAAAAACGCTCTCTATGCTTTCGCAGTGCTGCTGCTTCTGGTAATAGGGCTTGTGGTTGCCAGGGGCTGACCCAAATGCTAAATAATGATTTTTTTAATATGCTGTGTGTATCAGAAGAAGCAGTCTTGTGTGTTTTATGAATATTTGATGAAGCTATCAAAAAGTTTGAGGTTTTTTAGGGCAGAGTGATGATATTTGATATTTTCTAAATATATATATATGTGTATGTATGTATCTGCTAGAAGTGAAGGTTAATCAAAGCTCCGCTTTCCTCCGCAGTCTCACAGCTGTGCCAGGCGCCTCCGGCAGGTAGGGTCCTGGGGCGTTTTAGGGTACAACAGCGATGCAGGGGGGCAGATGAGAGCTGTGCTGGGGCCAGGAGCGGTGACTGTGCGCGTTCATGGAGCTCCCTTCAGCCAAGCATCGTCCTTGCTTTGCGAGAGGCAGTGGGGCTGCTAAAAGAGCAGTTTAGAAGAGTAGCGAGGTCAGATGCCCTTTAAAATGGAGCCTGTGCTCAAGCCCTTTGCCTGCCTGTGGTCTTTGGGGAGGTGGGTTAGTGCAGATGCTAAAGGAAGTTTTACGCAAGGGAGGTTCTTGTTTGAGGACAGCTTTTAGCTGTTCAGCTTTTAGTGGTTCCAGCCAGTGCACGTGGTCCTCCTGAGACTCGTGCTCCACTTTGGGAACTCGGGGAGCGGAGCATCTTTCTCTCAAGCCCGCGAGAAGACCTGGACCTTCTCATATCTGTTTTCCTACTATTACGCGCCCACGTGCTTGCTTCCAACAGCCGGCTCATGCCTGTCACTGTGCGAATGCCGCGTGTGGTGCAGGGCTCAGACCCGTTTTGGTGTTGGGACCAGCTTGGCTATCTCGCTGCAGCCCGCATATCTCCTGGGTATGCTGCTGGAGTCTGGACTTTGCTTTCTTCAGAAGGCCTTGCTCCTTCCGAAAGGGTGCGGTTTTGTTGTTCTTTGATAGCGGGAATATTTTTTAATAGTGCTTGAAAAGTCCCAAAGAAGTTTTGTTCAGCTGCGTAGCCATCTGCCTGCGAGGAGCTGGGTGTCGTGGCACTGTTTTGCTTTATTTATTTACATATTTTTGCTGTGTGCTTGTAGGCTAGCCCACATCCTTCACACGCGTGGTGTGGGGGCGTTGGCCTGTCTAGAGACTTAGATCTATGCAGGCAAATGAGAAGGGATTATGTTTCTCTTCTGAGAATAATCACGTTCACAGATCTATATTTGGAACTAGTTCTTTTAATACCAGCAGTAAGATAAACCAGTGGCTCACACATACCTTAATCCGTAGCGTTGTCTGAAGCCCTGGCTGGTAACTGCAAGCCACGTTCCGCACAGTTGCGTTGCACCTAGTGGTGCCGTCTGCCCTGGTGTAGGCAGCCAGGAATGCCTTTGCTGACCTTAATAATCGTGTGAAAAGTTGTTCTGCTTTTTCAAATCAGTCTTTTTTTTTTTTTTTTTTTTGATGTATGTTAAGATTCAGATGCAAATTAACAACTGAAAGACACGTCAACATTTAAAAGAATTATCTGCTTGCTAGTTGTGAGTTTACACACTCGGGCTTTGCAATTATGTGATGTGAACTCCACCCTGCCTTAACTTGGGTATTAACAATACAAGGTCCATTACAGAAAAGTGATGCAAGAGCAAAGGCCTTTTCTTAACCATTAGAGGTTAAATAATTATTTGCTCTTCAGCCTCTGCTGTCAGTACGTTACCATGTTCTTCTGCCCCTCCAGCCATTTCATCTAGGCAAAGGCTATGGAAATGGCCGACTGGCTGGTGAGTTTTTCTGGGTCGTGCAAGAAGCATAGCAGCTGAAACGAAGCCTTAAATGAAACAGAAACAGATGGGAGAACATGATGTCTGAGCGTTTATGGAGTTGGATATATGTATTAGAAAGTATTACATGTCTCCTGTAAAATGGTTTCTCGCTTGCTTAGTAAGTGCCAGGGCTTAAGCTCTGCAGCGGCTGAGGTTTAATGAGGCTGGTCACCAGGCAGCAAGGGCTGGGTAGCTCTCTGGGTCTCTGCTTCCCCTCTGCTTGGGTCCCTGGCACGCCGAGGGGCGCCCACCTGCTCAGCCACCTCTTCTCCAGGCGGGTAAGGGCTCCCGGCCTCTGCTCATCCCCCGCAGCGAAGCGGGGTGACCGCGGCCGCTCGTGCCGCGCGGGCGGCTCTGCTGGCGAGCGCCGCAGATGTCGCGTTGTGTGCGCGGACTGCTGCAGCTCGGCCCGCCCGGGTGCTCCTTGTCCTCCTCGCTGCTGAGCTGTAATCCTAGGGCCCGGTTCAGAGGGCTTTTCCTTGGCTTTTTCTCATTCCTATTTTCTGTCCTGTGCAATAACTTTCTGCTTTCTCCTACTGCTCTGTAACTTTTTTCCTTATATCCTGCACATATCTGCTAATAATTCTTGTCTGCCTTTTTGCTTTGTTCTTTGTTTCTTTAGTGACTTCCTCTTACTGCGCTCTGTCTGTTCTCAGAGCTGCATTTTCTCTCTGCTCTATCCACTGGGATTTCCTTTCCACCTGACTCATCGCCTCTCGGTACATCCCCACTCAGTCACACTCGCACTCGGCTTCTGTTCCAGGAAACGCTGCCAGCGCGGCCGCTCGCTCCCGCTTCGGCAGAGCTCTTCCCACTCCTCTGCGTAGGACTCGCTGCGCGGGCTGCTGCCATTTGGACGTGCTCCTAGGGAGGAGTAGGCAGGGTGCTTGGGGCTGCATTCCTGTCTAGACCATCTCAAGGGCCTTGTCTGGAGGCCATTGCTGCCCTCCATGTTCTCCCTTTCTCCTTCCCCTTTCTCTGCCGGGTGCGTGGGGAGGGTTTGTGCCTGCGGCGGCGGCGCAGGCTGCGAGGAGCAGAGCTGGGGCTGGGCCGGGCAGCCCTTCCCGCAGGGAAGGAAAAGGGAGCTGCCGAGCCGGGAAATGAGGTGGTTGACTTGAGGCAAGGTGAACGATTCAGCACAGCGTTCCAGCTCGCCTGTCTGCAGTGGTTTCCACTTCAGCGTCCTCGGTGTAATTGCCACCGCGCTAGCTAGTCCTGCAGGCAGAGAGGAGCTGCGCGCCGAGCTCCATGTTTAAAATATAATCGTGCTCCTGTACTTTGAGCTTCTGCGGTAAACACTCTTGCTCAAGAACAATGAGGAAAAGGAACAGCGTGTGGTGCAGTTCCCTTTTCTTGCTCGTTTTCCACCAACTGCACAAAGGAAAAACTAAGAGCACAAAATTCTCATTTCTCATATAATTAGTTATTGTTGTTCTGTTCTGACTTGTTTTGATGGAAGAACCGATATGTCAGTACTTACACAGTCCTGGGGAGTTGATGTACTGAGCTATTTTTTATTTTAATTTATTTTCCTTCTTTTTTTTCTTTTTTTTTTTTCTTTCTTTTTTTTTTTTTTAGACATTCAAGCCCTTGGTTGGAAAAAGTGTGTACAATGCAGTTACTGCAGTAGAATTCCTTGTGGACAAGCAGCTGGATTTTATAACTGAAGATAGTGCCTTTCAGCCCTATCAGGTAAGAAGCTTGGTTAGTGCACAAGTACCAAGCGTTCGTTTATTGCCGTGCATGCATTTAAACAACAGGAGAACGGGGAATTTTTTTTTTTTCTCTTTAAGGAAAAGGTCTAGAAATCTCTTCTGTGACAAACAGAAGAACATTTGATATTTCAGCTTGTGCTGGCCTGATTACAATTTGAATAGCCATAAATTCTGTCTTATGACGGCGATTGTACACTGTGGTGGTACAAAAATAGTACGTTGAGACTGAGAATAACAGATGGCCCTGAATAAATACTATGTAATTTTGTCCTGACACCCTTTCTTCCCTCCTCCTTCTCCAAGACTTTTTTTTTCCCTAGCACCAAGTACAGAACTAGCAAAAGAAAAGCAGTGGAGCAGAAGCCCAGGGAAAGGCGCGAGAGGTTCAGCTCCCGTAGTGGTTGGTGCTTTGGTTGGTCACTGCTGGGGACGCTGGATGAGTTCACGGCTTCTCGGCAGGGTGAAGCTGCATGTTGTGACTGCAGCTGCTCTGGGGGTTGGCGCTGCCGGAGGGAGCAGAGCTGCTGCGGTGCCACCCGCGAGCTGGTCCCCGCGCGAAGGCTGCCGTTCGGAAGCTGCGGTGGCACCGGGGCCTGCTCGGCCGAGGGGCGCGATGATGCAACGCAGAGTAGGATATCCTCGTTTGGCAGCAGCAGCCTCTTAAATCAGCTGAGCACCAAGTGTAAATTCGCCCTCGGAGCCCAACCGCAATCTCCCCGATTCACTTTACAAAGAGAATACTTGCGCTAGCGTCTATTCTCTGCCTGAAACGTATCAAGATCATTGTCTCTGATAATGTTCGTTCCAGTAAATGTAATCAATCTCCTTTTGGCAGTAGATCATTTTTCACAAGATGAGCTGAGCAAAACAAATTGAATATATGAGGAGGACTGCCTTTTGTACAGCAGTCTTATTGCCAAGACCGGCTGGCAGCAGCATAGCAGTAGTAGATGTGTTTTGAGGCCCCTCCGTTTTAGAAAATACTGACAGGATTTGAGGCATCTGAGGGAGGTTCCAGTTCTGTTTGGAAGGTGCATGCACACTGAAGTGAAGGGTTTACTACTGAAAATATGTGCTTGTTATTTGGACAATTATCTTGACTCTGTCTTGATAAATAATAAAATAATGAACGGTCACAAATAGAATTTCAGAAGCAATAGCTTGTGAACTTCAAGATTTGAACTTGATCTTCCTCACTACTGGGGCTGCTTTTGTGTGAGAGTTCAAGCTGCTTTCCCCTCTCAGGGAGCGCACAATTACCTAGCGGAGGTGGATCTGCAGCCATTATGAACAATTTGGTGACAACAGAAATCTAAATTAGCTGTGCCTTTTAACATTGCAAGAAGGTTGCTAACAGAGATTCCTTTAAGCTATTAAAGCATCCCAAATTTGCATCCTATCAGGAGGTGGTTCAGATACTGAATGTAGGCCTATAAAGCAATGCACACTTGCTGATAAACATTGTGATTAATTCTTTATTTAACTGATTATATTAAGTTTTGGAAACCTGCATTCCCAGGTGCATCTCTCTTTGCAGGGGTAACAGTTTCTCATTAGCAGGTCTTGTGTGTAAAACGTAAAGATAAGAACTTTACCGAATGATAATATCTTTAAGGATGAAGAAACCCTTTTAAAATACTGTAACTGAATTATATAATAGTAGTACATTAGACAAATATTAAATTTACCATTGTGAGACTATACTGAAACAAATCTCAGGTGGGAAGATGGCCTGCATTCCTTCATTTTGCTTGTTATATTTTCAGTATCGTTCTATACTTAATGCTGCAATCACAGATGGCACGTTCTTGGTTTTAAGTTACTTGATGTAAAGTAGCTCTTTCTTGAGTATATTTTTATTGGTGTTTTTTTTTAAAAAAAAAAGTTAGAAGGCCTTAATGCCAGATAAACGTTCAGTAAACTTTGTAATTTCTGAAAATTTACTTTTTAAAATGAAATAAGGACCCCTTTGTTCCCTTGTTTGATCCAGAGTACTTTTAACCTACTTTGAGCAGAAAACAACTTAAGAGCCATGCTTTGTGAAGATGAGTTTTTCTCAGTGTATCTGGTTTTTGGTTAAAACTCAGAGCTGCGCGTTTTCAGTATGGAGTCCTTAGAGACCATGGTGATCTAAACATTTTTTATTGCACATTGCTGGAAGTGCCTGAAGTTCCAGTACGCTGCTGCCAAAACAAACAGAGTTTGAATCTGTGTGGGAAGACTCCATTTCACTTCAGATACAATTCTTAACTACTGAGTAACTTTTTCCCATCATTGCGAATACTCGTAATATTAGTAATGGGCAGCAGGCAACCATTTGCATGAATTCTCCTTACATCAGTTTTGTTGGAAACACAGTGCTGTTTAACATAACTATTGGGCTAAGGAGTTTTCTGAATAAGGAGGTGGTGTCCAGTTGGAAGATGACAAGTGCCCGAGGCAAAGCAAGCAGCACACTTGGCATCCTGTCAGTCTTGGCAGGAAAAAACAAAGCTGGACTAGGCAAGGAAGCCAAACAACTCTTCTTACCAGCAGTGGCTCTTTCAGAACAAGAGTAAGGGCGCTCTGGCAGGCCTTGCCAAGGAGTCTCGAACCACAGATTCCCATGCCGTGCCTGTTCTCTGCACAGATAAACGTGCTTCCCTTGTTACAGAGCCAGCAACCTACAGAAGCACTAGTTGGATATAGTTGCTAAAAGCAGGGTATGTGCCTTGCGCTCCTGCAGCTGTTTCCCACTTTTTCTGCAGCTTTACGGTCTAGTATCCGGCAAGTTTTGGGCTTGTTAGGGAACTAGTTTGCTACATGCAGGCACGTTACCTGGTTTCTCTTTGCTCCTCACATGTGTGTGCTTTGAAAGCGATCCCGTCCGCGGGAGCTTTCCCGGGGGTCACCGTGTGCGGTGCCTGCAGCGGCAGCTACGCTTTGTTTCCTGCGCCTTTTATCTCGGTTGCTTCGCAGAGGGTATAAACAGTGTTATTGTCTACGTGAAACTGGTGTGTGACTGAGAGTGACTCATTCATTAATCTGGCATGGTGAGACCATTTAGTCATGTGTTTCTTTTTATGGTGGTGACAAGAGGATCTTGAGGACAGAGCAGATGTAAATGGATTTGCCCTGTACTTAGTGTTGAAATGAAACTTTTTGTCCTTTGTGGTTATAGGCTAAAGAAACCTCTCTATTTTTGCCTTAAACCAGTATCTATAAGAAATGTAGGCTTGAAATGTTATGTAAATCCAGACCCTTAAAGAATGCCTTGCTGTTTTACCCTGCTTTTGTATCACATCTGTTTTGGGACTGTCCATTTCCTGAACGTTCATTCACAAACTTTCAGACTTGTTTTTTTAGTGACTCTTGATAAGGTTGAAAATTAACCCACTTTCAAATAGAGTTGTTTAAGTATTTGAAGTGAAGCTACAATAAATCCATACAAATGCAGTTATAATCTCAATCAAATAATAAAAATGGAAATAATTTTCTGCAGTGACAGCCAGTTATCCATTTGCCAGCAGTTATCCATTTGCCAGCAACATCTCTGTTGTGGTATACTTAGAAATACTGCTGGTTAAGCAGCACCAGGGCTGACCTTGCCTGGATTTGTTTCAGGATTGTAGTTTACCTGCAAGACTGCAGATGGGGATACGAAGAATTGCAGCTGACTGTGTGCAAGTCCGTCGGTCTGGGGCTCCGTTCGGCAGTATGAGCTGCAGGTACTGAGCTGATGTGCTGGCTTTGGCTGGAGCTGAGCCCCAGCTTTTTAGCTGGAGTCAATTGCGTTGTATTTTGGCCAAGCAAACAAAGTATAACAGAGTTGATCTCCAGCGGGCTTTTTTTTTTTTTTTCTGTGACAAAATACACATGGGGAAAGACGCACGTTGCCCGGGGAGGCACCGCGCTGGTGCTTTGTGCCCGGGAGGGCAGAGGTGGCTGACAGCGCAGGGACGGCTCCTGTGCTTGGAGGCTCCCGGGCGGCCCGGGTGCTCCTAGGAGGTGGCAGGCCCTGCTCCATCGCTGCTTTGCTCTGGGTTAACCCCCTGAGGAGGACGGGCAACGGCGCGGGTACCAGTTCAAGTGAAGCTGCTCCGCGGCCGCGCGGCTTCCTGCTCCGCCGCCGAGGAAGGAAGCGGAAGGGCGCGCGCGGCCGTCACCCACAGCCCCCCAGCACACGGGGCTTTCAGAAGAGCAGAGCGTGAGGGTGGATTGGAAATGCACGGGAGTTCTCTGTGTGCCGTCCCTCTCTGATCCAACCTGTGTATTCAGATTCTGCTACTGGACAAAATAGGAGGATGTGTGTGTTCTTCTGCCTTCGTGGTGGCGTTTTTCAAGCCAGGCCTGGTTTCCTCAGTGTTTCGCAGCGGTTCAGTCAGCCTGTCCACCTCTGTGCTGGCGCTTCCAGATAGCCCCATAAAGCTCTGGGAAGCCCTGTGGGAGACGCCAAGACTAGATGGACGGAGCCACTCTGCTCTTTTTCTGAATACACGTTACATTTTGCAGAGCTGAAGCATCCAGTGCTTAACACTCCTTAAAGATCATAGTAGTAACATTAATAAAATTTCTTACTAATTATTAAGTAAATCCCTCAGATGCAGGATTTAAATTCTGATGAAATCTTAATTGACGTTCTCCAATTTCAATTTTATGTGCCCTGAGATAGGCTGCTTGGATATTGTGCAGTTCTTCTGAATTCTTTTCTGTTTATCATGGACATACACTGGGTATTTGAGGCCTGAACACTTTGGATTTTCATTAGCTTGTTTGCTCGTAAAAGCAAGCAAAAAATGTAGCGTGGCTTGGGTAGCAGTCACATGTACACATAAAAAAACTTTAAGTGCCTTGAAACAAGGATAAAATAAGATATTTTTCTGTATGTATTTTAAGCACCCTGTAATCATACAATGTAGACTCCTTTCAGCCTTTTTTTTTTTTCTTTCCAAACTTTAGGTCTAAAAATAGCTGTTGCAACTGCAAATTGCCTTTCCCATAAACTCAAACGTCCACGGAGCAGGCGGTGGGAGCGTTTGGGCAGCGGAGGCTGCGGAGCCGGCGCGCGGTGGAGGCCAGCTGGCGGGCGGGCTCTCGGGTGCGCGGCTCCCAGTTGCGTTTCCTCCACGAGTGACAGGGAAACACACAAATTTCTGAGTCTTGAACTTGTCTCACCGTCATCTTTAAAAACTGTCTCTATTCTTCTCCATGGCCCTGATGTCTGGACCACCCGTAAGCAGTCCAGCTGGCTTCTCTGGCAGCATCCTGAAGAGTGATGGTCTAAACAGCTTGTTACTAACACCGGCTATGTTTAAGTGTATGTTTCCAAAGTGAAGGAAAGCAAAAGGCTAAATCCAACTAGAAGTGGGTCAGATGACTCATAGCAGTCTTCACTCCCTGTTATGACTGTAAGAGAGAGCGGTTTCATCCTAGCGTTAACAAGAAGAGAAGAACAGGGGAACCCACAATTTGTAGAATCAGCAAGATAGATATATATATCTATATGCATATATCGTCTCTGTTAAACTGGTAATTTA
>JAUBNY010000489.1:2277090-2287914 GCA_032275445.1 Crypturellus soui
GAGAGTACTCTGAGACTTATCCCCCTCCGAGGCTGAAAAAAGTGCTTTTTAAATCAGTTCAGATTTCATAACTCACTTCTAATACTGCAAGGTTGCAGCAAACCCATACAGTCATCATTTACAGTCATCATTTTTCTTACACTGCAGATACAAGCTACGTGAAAGCTAGTATGAGAGAGATTGAATTAGTTAACCCAACCTTGCTAATACTTTCAGTATTACGTATGTTGCAGCGTGTTCTTTAACTTTTTGCAGGACTGATAATCAGCTCTACGGAGGCATTTAACTTAGCAACTTAGGGACAGAAATGCTTGAGCGGTTATTCTATAAATCAAGGTTGGGAGAGGAGCAGTAAATAATCGGATGTTTTAAAGGTGGGGGTGAGGTTTGCTTGGTGTCTGCTTTCATAAAACTAAGGTTAGAAGACCAAAGGAATATGGTAAGTGTAATGTTGAAGTTTAAAGTAGAATACTTTGACTTTCCTTTTGTGGAATTTTTAATTATGTAGATAAAGTTATCCTTATGGGCCACAGAGAAAGTGTTTTTGCTTGTGGAGGTAGTATTTGGTACGTCCATATTAGTCATTCTAGATTTTATCGTTGTATCATCAGTCACAGCATGAGTCAATAGTCTGTTGATGAAATTTGCAGCCAAAATGGGTTTGCGAGGTGATGAGAAATCAAGTTGGGGCTCCATAAAAAGGAGACTAGGGCTGAACTTGTTAAATGTATTTCATTAGAGAACAATGAAAAGACAATTATGAAAGGCTTCCTATACCCTGGTAAAGAATCAATACTGTAAAAAAGCTCCAGCACCATCAAAATAGTCATCTAAATGAACCTGCAGTGCATCATCCACAGAACTCATTTACAGCTCCTCGTTCCGGCAGCAAGCGGGTTTCTGTTTCCAAGGATTCCTAAATGGGGTGGTTAACCGAACCCAGCCGCCCCGCGCCTCACCGCTCCGCCGCCGCCTCGGCTCTCGGTCAGGCCAGCAGCGACAGCCTGCGCTTGGCGTGAGGGGCTGGGGCGCCAGGGCCGCCCCGCAGCAGCACCGGCTGCCCAAGCACCTCGGAGCCTCCCTTTCTCCTGCCCTCCCGCTCTGTGTTCCCTCCCTTCTCTGTATGCCCCTTCTCCTGCTGCCTTTGGCTTAGGCAACGTTTTCACTCCTGTTCTGTACAGCTGCATCTACTAAGGTTGAAGTAATGTTACTGTCACGATTTGTAGGATCCAGCCTTTTCCTCTACAGTGCTGAAGTCGTCATACCTTGCTGTTTTTCTGTTTTGACTGTTGCAGTGAAAACAGTTTTGCTGAAGAAAGCAGAATCGCAGAGGACATTGAAATCAGTTCCAAATATTTGAACAGAAACACGTTGGGTTTAGGAGGGGAGGATTTTAGTCAAAGCTGTTGAACTGCATACAGAATGAGACTAAAGAAAAAACCCTGGCCCCGGTGACCTTGCCTTTGGGTGGCAGGCACTGCAGCATGTTTTGCAGAAGAAATTGTAGGTTTGGCAGGAAAGCAGCTTCTTCCTTGCTGAAAAAGCAACTCCCAAATTTGGCCGAGTTGAAAGCTTTGAGGAAAAATAAAAAACAGTTCAAGGAACATAGTCAGCAAAGCTTTTTTTTTTTTTTTCCCCAAAATCTTTGAAAATTTTCTCCTTATTAGATTTATTATCTGTCCAGTCTTTGAGGCTGCATATATAGTAATCTCTGGAAACACTGAGCCTGCTGCAGCCCCTGGAGCGGCGCTGGCTGCTTGGCCGTGGCACGGCCTAGCCCAGGCCGCCTGTGGCCGCAGCTTCGTCTTCCTCCCTCTCTTGGACACCCCAGCATGGTGCAAGAAGAAGCAGTCTCTAAAGGTAGCTTGGGGATGAAGGACAGGCACCGATTAGACAAGGAGTTCGAGGAAGGGAATTGCCACTGGGACGGTCCAGAGGAACGGGGTGAGCAGCCCGGAGCTCGTCGGTGAGGGAGAGCAGAGCGTCGTGTAAACTGCCGAGACTGGGGAAAGGCTGGGAGCCAGGGCCTGGAGCTGCCAAAATGAGACCCAAGCTGGGAGGAGAGGCTGGTTGTGCAAGACATGGAGACTAAAAGTTGTTGTCCAGATGACAGAAGGACGGAAGAGTGGAGGAGCTAGGATAGGAAAGGTGGAAAGGGAACGTGGGGCAAAAGGACCCGGGCAGGAGGAGCGGTGGGACTGCCGTGAAGCGCTGGGGACTGGGAGCGAGAGAGCGTGGCCGGTCAGAGAGCCAGCAGGGCGAGGGCTGAGCGAGAGGCGCTTCGCAGGGGCGTGAGGAGGACGGGCTGGAGAGAAGCCATCAGGAAGTGTGTCCTCCTGGGACCCAGGCTGCTCCAGGGCCAGGAATGCGAGACCTCGGCGTGTGGCTTGTTCTATTCCTGGTCCTGCGCATCCGCGGGCAGCACTGACCGCGCTGGTCTGCTCCCGTGCTCACCAGAGCTGCTCCTCTCTGGCCTGGCCCGGACACGCTCCTGGACGAGCCGCTTCCGCAGCTGCGTGCAGCAGTGGGCGCGTGGGCCGCCAGGTCCCAGCTGCGCACTGAGCAGCGTGGGGAACAGGATGGAGCTCCTGTTTATTTACTGCCTGCTTTAAAAAGATAGATAATCACATGCAAAAAGTATTTTAAAATGTCTTGGTAAGGTTGCAGAAAAAGCACATGGAAAAGTTTAAATTAACACTGCTTATGCACTCCTAATTGATCTCTTAGATGTTGGCACTCAAAGCAGTCCTTAGGGTCCCTCAGTGCTCTCTCACGCAGAGTGCGTGGGGTGGATGCGGGCAAGCTGTCACCCCTGGCTGCAGCTGCTTGAGCTTGCTTGACGGATGAGATGGGGTCAGCAAGAGCCATCTCCAGGAGAGCCCTGGGGTTACGATCAGGCCTTGCCCAGGCTGTTGAGCAACTGCGTCAGGCTTAAGCAAGTCTTTTGGACTGGGCTGTTGGTAGGTTTTTGCCTGTTGGCTTTACTTCATTTCCTGTACGCCGGCTCGGGACCTGCGCTTTGGGGCTTGGTTGCAGAAGGAGTGAAACTCGCATGGCTGGATCTGAACTGGGTGGCAGCGTTGCTGGAGTGCAGAAATGCTGCAGAAACCAGGCGTGCAACGAGCCTTAGCATCCCTAACTGTGAAGAAAACTTGAACCTCAATATTTGGATCTTAAAGTTTTAAAAGGAGTGCTGAATTACCCTGCCCATCCCCTGCCTGCAGAAGTGGGCTTTGGAGGTGAAATCAGTTCTCTTGGTGAGGGGACAGTGCACAGGGTTGCTTTGCACTTGACATCTTAAGGCGGGAGCTGAGGTCTTGCTAGTGTTTGCTTTTTAAAATGTTTTGTGGGGACATGAGTAGGGATTGGATCACTCAGCTGCCTCTGAACTGTTGAAACAGAGAGAAGCTCTGTGGTTACTTTTGGGAAAGACTTGGCAGATTCAGAGCCCTCACCCCACGATGGAGACGGTTTTGCCAGCAAAGCAGTGGCCATGTGACTGGCCTATGAAATAGCTTCTGTGTAACCTGCTGCCGCCACTTCCTAGCCTTTCAGATCACTTTTGTGTGGTTGCTATTTGTAGGCAGGGATTTTCCCATCATTTGTCATTATGGATGTAAAAAGATTTAGTTAGATAAGAAAATTGTATGTTGAAAATGTTAGCATAATTGACCTTAAAGCATACTTAAATGTGCCATTTGCATTTCAAAATGTCTTTCTGCATAAAAGTAAAATTCACAGGCAGTGCTGTGGCAGAAGTGTTTGCAGTCAATGCATTTGCATTATATGTGGCATTATGAACCTTAAAATCAAGGAAAAATACTTATACCTTTTTTTGCTAAATTCCTCAATGGCTTTTTTTTTATTTTTTTCCTCTTCTAAAGGTCCATACTCCTTAAATGGTTATAGGGTGAGAGTGTACAGACAGGATTCTGCCACCCAGTGGTTTACTGGTATAATTACTCATCATGATCTCTTCACTCGCACTATGGTTGTTATGAATGACCAGGTGAGTTGGGTATGTAATACTCAGAAAATATGCGCCAAGTAAAGTGCGTATTTGCAAGCTTTAATAGTTTTTGTGATATCCTGAAAAATGCACTGAATTGGTCACTTGCAGCAGGGAAGATGCATTGCTCGTGGGGCTGGACATACAGCATGTCTTTCCATTGGGCCAGCAGTTAATGCTGAAGCTGAATATTTGTGCAACTATATGATTAATTCCAGTCCTACAGTTTTGCTTTCCTTCTGCTGTCGTTACTCGACTAGTTAAGTGTCTGAAGTGGAGCAATCTGTTTCAGAACTGGTCTTCCCTGTCAGCTCTGTTAGGATTTCTTTTCCCAATCTAAATTCTGGTAGGGTTGCAGTAACAACTACTTTTCTCCAGCAATTGGAGTATCCCTGTTCCACAATTTTCTGCAGTAAGCATTTACTGAAGCCTTAATTTGTGTTCACTGTGGTAGGCTTCAGCTGTATTTCTGAAGACAGTTTTATGAAAAGAATTATCATGGTATTTTTAGTGGCAGCAGTGAATCCTATTTCAGGACACCCAAGTAATGATTCAACCTATTGGTATAGTAATGACCTGCCTGTCTTGAAAGGTCTGACAAAATCATAGACAACAATATAAATTTAAGTCTAGTCTAATGCTCAGATCCATTCTTTTCCCTTTGCTTACTCTTAATAATTTTTTCCAAATGCCAGCTTTTCACTTTGCGAAGCATTAATTAAAGATATGTTCAATGTTTCTTTGTGAAATAACTCCTGTCACTAGCATCACTCAGAGTCTTAGAGTTCTTCCCTCTAATCGTTTTGGTTACTGTGTTTCAACAGTTTTGCTTCTGTTAAGAGCAATTGTAATATGTTTCTGCAGTACCTTTTATAATGTATGAAATATATATGAATATTTTGTACAAGTTATATATTTTAATTGCTACCTAAGGATTAGTCTCTATAAAGAGCTCGGTGTCTTTTAATTTGAAGTTTACGTTTCAGTGAAATGGAGCGAGCAGTGATGTCGTGGTAACTTTACAAAAGAACAGGGGAGGGAAGGGAATTATCTTTACAATGAAATGCTCGTGCTTTGATTGTACTTTTCCCAGCCTTTCAGAAATCCTACCTCAGTCCTGCTTGCCGAAATAGTAGATAGTAGACCTTTCTCTAGTTAGTCTTTGGCACGTAAAATAGACTAGACACAGGTGATGAACACTGATACAGGAAATATAAACTGGACAGTGGCTGAACAACTACTGATTATTGTTTTTCTTTTTCAATTACCAGGTGTTAGAACCTCAAAATGTTGATCCTTCTATGGTTCAGATGACCTTTCTAGATGATGTCGTTCACTCTTTGTTGAAAGGTGAAAATATTGGCATCACTTCACGCCGAAGGTCTCGTTCCAACCAGAACAGCAACACAGTTCATGTAGATATATTTCTCATTTTACATAAGTATTATTGTATATTGCAAATACTAAATATACGTGTTTAAAGTCACTAATCAAAATTGTGTTAAGTCATTAATTACAAAATTAATTTTAGGGTCATTATACACGTGCGCAAGCAAATAGTCCCAGGCCAGCAATGAATTCCCAAAGTGCAGCACCCAAACAGAATTCTCACCAGCAGCAGCAACAGCAGCAGCGCAATACTCGGCCAAACAAAAGGAAAGGCTCCGACAGCAGCATGCCTGACGAGGAGAAGGTGAAAGAAGAGAAATACGATTATATTGGCCGAGGAGGTAAGAGCAGCTACTGGGAAGCGAGGGAGAGGTTCTGCAGGCTGGGCTGGGCTGGAAACATAATAGATATGTTTTTGTCTTTTACAGAAAACCCCAAAACCAAAAATAAACACTTCCTTAGTAAAAGAAGAAAACCTGAAGAGGACGAAAAGAAATTAAACATGAAGAGACTGCGGCCAGACAATATCTCAGATTACTCTGAGAGCAGTGACTCAGAAATCTCACAAAAAAGATTAACGGATTCGTCCTCAGAGCAAAACTCAGAAAATGAGTTAAAAAGCAAGAACGCTTCGAAGGTAAACGGAGAGGAAGGAAAATCCCAAACTATTGAGGGATTACAAGAACAGACACTACCAGATAGGCAGTCTCCATGGGATGAAGTACAGGAGAATAAAAAACGTGAAGAGACAGAAAGACTGAAGTCATCTGTCTTAGATCAGCAGGAACAGTCTTCACTCCATGCAGCAGAGCAGCCAACACCTTATGAGCAGAATGCCAAGGATCCACATGTGCAAGAGTGCAGCGCAGAAAAACATCATACTGTGGAATTAAAAAACGAGCAGTTTGTACCCAGACCTCCTACTCCAAAATGTGTTGTTGATATAACTAATGTGAACACCTCTGAGAAGGAGAGCCAGGATAATGCTGGAAGTACCTTTGGTTTGCAGACGGTTCAGAAAATGGAATCTCACAGCAGTGATTTAAAACAGCAGTTTGCAAATGCAAATTTCCTTGAAACAAGAAAACAGGAAACTGATCAAAGTTG
Source organism: Crypturellus soui (assembly GCA_032275445.1). Classification (NCBI taxonomy): domain Eukaryota; kingdom Metazoa; phylum Chordata; class Aves; order Tinamiformes; family Tinamidae; genus Crypturellus; species Crypturellus soui. Next base: position 2,283,596 of record JAUBNY010000489.1, read on the forward strand.
GGTGAGCAATGTTGTTAACAAGACAAATTTGATACAACCTGGGGTTGTGAAAACCGTATCAGTAACTGAACATTTAAATCCTGAAAAAGAAAAAGTGCCACATGGCTCATTTATACCTTCATTAAATGTAGCTTGTTTAGCAGAAGAAAGTAAACTACGTAAGCAGAGTCCAGTCCCTGATTCTGTGAAGTCAAAAGCTAGTGCTTCAGTTGATCATCCTAAAACAAAGTCACCTGATGTTAAGCCTAAATTCACCCAATCTTCTGATACTGTGAAGTCTAAGGTTAGTTCCCAAAATAGCCATGCCACTGGATTAACAAGGTCAGCCAATAAAACCGAGCATGATTTGCCAAGGTCTAGTTTCCACCCAGTTCCAGCTAGAGTTAGTGCTCTAGAAGCTACTAAAAGTCCTCTTATCATTGACAAGAACGAACATTTCACAGTGTACAGGGACCCCACTCTGATTGGACAAGAAACAGGAGCTAATCACATTTCACCTTATTTGCATCAGCATAATTATCCACTGCATTCCTCATCCCACCGAACCTGTTTAAATCCAAATGCTCATCATCCTGCATTATCTGGTTCATCCCATCTGTTATCTGGGTCTTCCACGCAGACTCCACTGTCCGCTATTAACACTCATCCTCTTAGTACGGCATCTCACCATTCTGTTCATCACCCCCATCTACTTCCCGCAGTGTTACCCGGAGTGCCTGCCGCCTCCTTGCTGGGCGGCCACCCGCGCCTCGAGACTGCTCATGCTAGCAGCCTGAGCCACTTGGCATTAGCACACCAGCAGCAGCAGCAGATGTTACAACACCAGTCTCCACATCTTCTCGGACAAGCTCATCCTTCTGCTTCCTATAATCAGCTAGGGCTTTATCCAATTATTTGGCAGTACCCAAACGGAACACATGCTTACTCAGGACTCGGGCTGCCCTCCTCGAAATGGGTCCACCCTGAAACTCCTGTGAACGCAGAGGCTTCCTTGAGAAGGGTAAGTTGTGCTGATTTAATCGCGTTTTTAGTTGAGTGTGGTGTGTCCCCAGTGGTCGTGTTGTAGGTGCAAGCTTGGTAGTCCTCAGTGTCATTTGACCGTATGCAATACGGTTGGGCTGTTGCACAGACCTAGAGCTAGAAATGGAAATCCAGTAACGCTGTTTTTTCACAGTGTGCAAGAGTAGAGTCTTCCAAGACTTTGATTTCCTGAATATTTTAAAGTGAGATGAAGTGTTTAGGTTTAAAGCTTATGATCAAGTGAGGTCAGCCAGCTGGTTTGAAATCTTAAGTCCACCGGGTGAATATTTGTTATTTTAAACTGTGGAAAACAGCAGATGGGTTAAAAGACTGGAAGACGTAGGACAGTCATCTTCCTAGTTAGATTTCCTCTGCGTGTTGAATAATGGGGTGAGGCTGACACTGAAGGAATCCCAAATTCAGTTAGAAGATGGGAAGAGAAATATCCTAGAGAAAGATCCTGCTGTCCACCTCTCTCTCGGGCCCTACTTTACGCCTATTTGTGTACCTTCCCTTGGCTCATCTGTTTTCTTCCCTTCTGTTCCTGTTTGCACACATCCCTGCCTTCATATCTGATTTCTGCTCCTCTGTATTGAGGTCAGGGTGATTCCTCTATCTCTGCGCTGAGTATAAGCAGCGAAGCCTCGGGAGGAATCATTTGTGCTCTCCAGCTTAGCTCGCAGTGCTGCTGTGGTGGTGATTGGCAGGCAGACACGGCAATTCCAGGGGAAGTTTTCTGAGCTCCTGCAGGCTTGGAGACAGCCTGCTCCTTGCAGGCACCTTGCAGGAACGGTGCCATTCCGGCCGGAGCCGTGGCGAGCTGTGCCGCCAGCTTCCATCAAAGCTCCCCCGCGCACGTGCGGCCTCGTTCTGAGCGCCTGCAACTTGGCCTGGTTTGGGCCGATGCTCCCAGGGCCCCCCAAGGACATGTTGCTCGCCCTGGTCCTGCTGCCAAACTGCCGGCCTTTCAGCAAGGCCACGAGCTCCTGAGGGGTTGTGAAGCAGGGGGTGGCAGGGAGTGTTCTTATTTTATATTGTGGAAAAAACTAATCTTCCCCAGCCTCTTCCTTGGGAATAGCCAAACCATTGTGGCTGCTTCTTCCCAAGCATTCGGTTTGAGCTGCCTAGTAATATGAAGTAAGTTTGATCTAAAATGAGATAAAGCCCAATGCAGCAAGGATAAAAAGCCTACAAGACAACTATAGGTGGATTTATCTTCTCATGTTGCTGCCTGCTCCACTCCCTACTGAAGTCCATTTGGAGGAGTTACGATAGACTGTTCTGGCTTTGGCTGCCTGAGGTATGCAGCCTTGCGTACTGAGGCACGTAGCTTTTTAATTATGTTGATATGTGGCAATTGTCTTGTGGTGACTTGTCTTCTGGCTCCAGCACTGGAGGCCTTTTCTGAATACGTCTTCAGAGCCTGGTGCTGGGCGTTCCCGAAAGCAGCTTGCCCGACTGCCGTCCCGCGGAGAAGGAGCCGCGGGAGCCGGCGCTCGCCCCGCCGGCAGCAGCCCCTCGCGTGGGGCCGCGCCGGGCGGACGTGCCCGAGGAAGGACACGTGTCCCCGAGGCCACGCTGGCAGCTCCTGCGGTGGCGGAGCGGCTGCTGCCGTGGGTGCCGCGCACCAAGGTGGGAGGCTGCTCCCAACCTCCTCTCGGGAGAAGGTGCTGGGCCTCTTTTGCATAATACTTTAATGCAGCTTACAAGGGATTCGTGGGAACTCACCACGGTGTGGGAACTCCTGGCTTAGGAAATGCACGCACTAAAACTGTTAGTGAAAAACCCAAGAGGTTGATTTAAATATTCAGAAGTCTAGAGAGGAGAACATCAAAGCTGGAGCAGCTGCAGATCTGCTTGATGTGCTGTGGCTCCCTTTGGTGCTCTCCTCCGCAGCATTCCCCCCGGGCAGTCGTGCCAGGCGGGCGGGCAGTGCGTGCGTGACCAGGGCTGGCAGGGAGCAGCGCGCCGAGGGTTTGCGACGCGGGAGCTGCCGCTGGTGCTCTCCTCCTCACGCACGAAGCACGGGTTCCTGTAAGCAGCTCTCCGTTTGGAAGATGAAAGAGGAGGCGAGATGAGAACAGCTGCTGATGTGGTTCACAGGCTGTCTCAGAAATGGCAGGGAAGATAGGCAAATGGGAGCTTCCCAAGCAGTCAGCTTGCTTTGGAAAGGACTTGTTAAGGCAGTCGTGGTGTGTGTAAATGAGGAGGTGGTTAAGACCTGGCTAATAATTGGTATTGCCTGACTACTGAGTCCTTAGATATGTGGTGCAAAGGTGCCATAGCAGAGTTAATTTTTTAATAGTGTGCTGTTTATGAAATGATGCTATATAGAATTATTTGGCCAAATAAAGTGATTAATTAGGATTAATCGTCCTTGGAGGGGGGGAAGGAGGAAGCAGCCAGGAAAGAGCTGTTTGTACGCCTTATATTGGAGTTTGCTTTATAGTTTCAGATGCAATTGCTAACAATAAATACTAAGCCTTTGTGGCTTTTAAAAGCAATAGTCCTTGCAGCTCACCCAGCAACTGATGGCTGGTCTGTTTGCTAGTAAGTGAAGTGCTGTCGGACTGCCACTGGTTTGCTAACGAAAGACCTTGAAGTCTAGCAATGTCTTCAAGAAATGGCATGTTCATGCCCAATACTTTACAGTTCAACTGTTCTGGGAGTTATGGATTATTGCTCGGGGATTGTGGTAACTATTTTGTTTATTCTGTATGCCACACATCTGGAGATAGGTATGGAGAAATGTCCCAGTTAATATGAGAATGACTTACACTTTATTTCCTGTATGCAATGTGATGCTGAAATGTATTACTTGGTTCTGATTGTTGGTAGGATGTGACATTGCACTGCTCTGCAGAAGATCCCCTGACTATTTTGAAATATGATTATTTTGGCTTGGTTTGGTTGCTGTTAACAGAATACCCCGAGCCCGTGGCTGCACCAGCCCGCCCCGGTGACCTCGGCCGATGGCCTCGGCCTACTGAGTCACATTCCTGTGAGACCGTCCAGTGCGGATCCCCTGCGGCCTCTCAAGCTGACGACGCACTCTAGCCCGCCCCTGTCCAAGAGCATGGCAGAGCATCACAAGGAGTAAGTTCGCTCTGTGTCTGTTGGCTTGTAGCTTAGCTGTAAATGCGGCTGCCGTGGGTGTTGTAGGAAAACTTGTCAGCGTGCCAAACGGACTTTGCCCTGTTAAATCTCAATGGTGCTTGAGTTCCCAGGTCATCTGAAGACTTAAGAAAATAGTACCTAATAGAAAGAAAAGTTTATTTTGTGTTAATAAATAACTTTGG